>JAXIVJ010000525.1:105000-117390 GCA_036785665.1 Chirona hameri
CACACACACACACACACACACACACACACACACACACACACACACACACACACACACACACACACACACACACACACACACACACACACACACACACACACACACACACACACACACACACACACACACACACACACACACACACACACACACACACACACACACACACACACACACACACACACACACACACACACACACACACACACACACACACACACACACACACACACACACACACACACACACACACACACACACACACACACACACACACACACACACACACACACACACACACACACACACACACACACACACACACACACACACACACACACACACACACACACACACACACACACACACACACACACACACACACACACACACACACACACACACACACACACACACACACACACACACACACACACACACACACACACACACACACACACACACACACACACACACACACACACACACACACACACACACACACACACACACACACACACACACACACACACACACACACACACACACACACACACACACACACACACACACACACACACACACACACACACACACACACACACACACACACACACACACACACACACACACACACACACACACACACACCACACACACACACACACACACACACACACACACACACACACACACACACACACACACACACACACACACACACACACACACACACACACACACACACACACACACACACACACACACACACACACACACACACACACACACACACACACACACACACACACACACACACACACACACACACACACACACACACACACACACACACACACACACACACACACACACACACACACACACACACACACACACACACACACACACACACACACACACACACACACACACACACACACACACACACACACACACACACACACACACACACACACACACACACACACACACACACACACACACACACACACACACACACACACACACACACACACACACACACACACACACACACACACACACACACACACACACACACACACACACACACACACACACACACACACACACACACACACACACACACACACACACACACACACACACACACACACACACACACACACACACACACACACACACACACACACACACACACACACACACACACACACACACACACACACACACACACACACACACCACACACACACACACACACACACACACACACACACACACACACACACACACACACACACACACACACACACACACACACACACACACACACACACACACACACACACACACACACACACACACACACACACACACACACACACACACACACACACACACCACACACACACACACACACACACACACACACACACACACACACACACACACACACACACACACACACACACACACACACACACACACACACACACACACACACACACACACACACACACACACACACACACACACACACACACACACACACACACACACACACACACACACACACACACACACA
Organism: Chirona hameri; assembly: GCA_036785665.1. NCBI lineage: Eukaryota > Metazoa > Arthropoda > Thecostraca > Balanomorpha > Balanidae > Chirona > Chirona hameri. The sequence goes on from JAXIVJ010000525.1 coordinate 106,592, forward strand.
CACACACACACACACACACACACACACACACACACACACACACACACACACACACACACACACACACACACACACACACACACACACACACACACACACACACACACACACACACACACACACACACACACACACACACACACACACACACACACACACACACACACACACACACACACACACACACACACACACACACACACACACACACACACACACACACACACACACACACACACACACACACACACACACACACACACACACACACACACACACACACACACACACACACACACACACACACACACACACACACACACACACACACACACACACACACACACACACACACACACACACACACACACACACACACACACACACACACACACACACACACACACACACACACACACACACACACACACACACACACACACACACACACACACACACACACACACACACACACACACACACACACACACACACACACACACACACACACACACACACACACACACACACACACACACACACACACACACACACACACACACACACACACACACACACACACACACACACACACACACACACACACACACACACACACACACCACACACACACACACACACACACACACACACACACACACACACACACACACACACACACACACACACACACACACACACACACACACACACACACACACACACACACACACACACACACACACACACACACACACACACACACACACACACACACACACACACACACACACACACACACACACACACACACACACACACACACACACACACACACACACACACACACACCACACACACACACACACACACACACACACACACACACACACACACACACACACACACACACACACACACACACACACACACACACACACACACACACACACACACACACACACACACACACACACACACACACACACACACACACACACACACACACACACACACACACACACACACACACACACACACACACACACACCACACACACACACACACACACACACACACACACACACACACACACACACACACACACACACACACACACACACACACACACACACACACACACACACACACACACACACACACACACACACACACACACACACACACACACACACACACACACACACACACACACACACACACACACACACACACACACACACACACACACACACACACACACACACACACACACACACACACACACACACACACACACACACACACACACACACACACACACACACACACACACACACACACACACACACACACACACACACACACACACACACACACACACACACACACACACACACACACACACACACACACACACACACACACACACACACACACACACACACACACACACACACACACACACACACACACACACACACACACACACACACACACACACACACACACACACACACACACACACACACACACACACACACACACACACACACACACACACACACACACACACACACACACACACACACACACACACACACACACACACACACACACACACACACACACACACACACACACACACACACACACACACACACACACACACACACACACACACACACACACACACACACACACACACACACACACACACACACACACACACACACACACACACACACACACACACACACACACACACACACACACACACACACACACACACACACACACACACACACACACACACACACACACACACACACACACACACACACACACACACACACACACACACACACACACACACACACACACACACACACACACACACACACACACACACACACACACACACACACACACACACACACACACACACACACACACACACACACACACACACACACACACACACACACACACACACACACACACACACACACACACACACACACACACACACACACACACACACACACACACACACACACACACACACACACACACACACACACACACACACACACACACACACACACACACACACACACACACACACACACACACACACACACACACACACACACACACACACACACACACACACACACACACACACACACACACACACACACACACACACACACACACACACACACACACACACACACACACACACACACACACACACACACACACACACACACACACACACACACACACACACACACACACACACACACACACACACACACACACACACACACACACACACACACACACACACACACACACACACACACACACACACACACACACACACACACACACACACACACACACACACACACACACACACACACACACACACACACACACACACACACACACACACACACACACACACACACACACACACACACACACACACACACACACACACACACACACACACACACACACACACACACACACACACACACACACACACACACACACACACACACACACACACACACACACACACACACACACACACACACACACACACACACACACACACACACACACACACACACACACACACACACACACACACACACACACACACACACACACACACACACACACACACACACACACACACACACACACACACACACACACACACACACACACACACACACACACACACACACACACACACACACACACACACACACACACACACACACACACACACACACACACACACACACACACACACACACACACACACACACACACACACACACACACACACACACACACACACACACACACACACACACACACACACACACACACACACACACACACACACACACACACACACACACACACACACACACACACACACACACACACACACACACACACACACACACACACACACACACACACTTTCAACTCCAATAATATGTAAATGTGAGTACAGTGTGCGGTGTGCCCTGCACCGTCCCCATTGGTAACCAGCTACCTCCAATCCACTTTGGCAATCCAGCCTAGAGGTGAACACGGTTAAACAAAATTGCAACCGGAACGGCCTGTAACCGTGGGGATCGAATCCGTAACCGCCCGTAACCGTAGGGCGCAAATCCTCAACCTCCCGTAACCGTAAGACTCAAATCCGTAACCGCCCGTAACCGTAGCAAACAAATTTTGTAACCGCCTGTAACCGCATGTACCAATGTTTTTATTTGCAAAACGTAGCAAACGAACGTGTTTAGTGTTCAATAACCGTGTCATTTTTAGCATAACAAGTCATAACTGGAATTACAGGGACGGCGGATTCGGGGGGGGGGCAGCGGGGGCAGCCGCCCCCGCTGGCAAAATCAAGCGGGGCAAAACTATCTTTTTGCCCCCCCCCCCATCTTCCGCAGTCGAAAATGACATATCCTTTACCATATATGGTAAAAATGATGAGAATTGCAAAAGTTAAAAAATAAAAAATAAAATATACTTCATATGGCAGTAAAATATGGTAGCTTGCTGGGGCAAAAGTGACGCAAATCAATATTTGTCTACTGAAAATGGGTCGTGTTTTCTGGTAGCTATTACATTGCAATTGTATGTTACCCTAACTTAATTTCCGGGCTCTGGCAACGAATTAGATAGATGGCCACTCTAAATCACGATATATCATCATCATCACCTTTAATTTTCCTTCAAATCCTCACCTATGTGTTTAAGCTATATGACTATGTAAACTAAATCAGGGACGTAGGCCCTGAGCGATCCAGTTTACACTAGATAAAATGGGATTCCATCAAGTTTTAACATTACGTCTATGGGTGTTGTATGGAAAGAATCGAGTTTGAAATATTTCCGACCGCATCCCCCCTCCCCCCCCCCCCCATGTCAAAATCAAATCAAATTAAATCATCGTGTTCGTTTTTAACTATTTACTTAACGGGTATAATGTCGATGCTGCATAAATGGTTGACCTTTTACAAATTTAGCCGCGTAATAAAATCACCGTAACCGTAACCTCGTGCAACCGTAACCGCCCGTAACCGTAACCTCGTGCAGCCGTGATCGCCCGTAGCCGTGACCTTGAGAGGAAAACGCAACCGTAACCGCCCGTAACCGCGGTCAACCGCGGTTTAACCGCCCGACTGTACACCTCTAATCCAGCCCACCCGGCCATTGCTAGAGCGTCTCCGACGGCTCCCGAGCGCATCCGGGCACGCGATAATAACCCACGATATTGCCGTGTTCACGCACACACCGGTCGCCAGCTGTTGGCTCGGCAGCGGCGTCAGGCGTCACCCGGCAGCCGATGCGGGCGTCATCGCACGCACTAACTCACCTCTGGCGCCTTCATCACACGCGCTAACGTCGCCCCCGGGCGGCCCTGTTACTAACTCACCCCCGGGGCTGTCAGCGGAGCGGCGCCTCAGAGGTGGCTCTGAGGTGCGCAGAGGTTATAATTGGCACGCGGGGGCGATACGTGACGAGGTCGGTACGCAGAGGCTACCGGCGCCCGCCGCCCTTTAATCAGAAATGCTGTACAGTGCGGCAGTGCGGCCTGGAGTTGGGGTGTGGTAGGCTTTTAATGCCGGTGGTAACAGTAGAGGAGAGTGTGAGGTATTGTTAATTGGCTCACCTCCCGCCATCAGATAAGATGTGAGTGGCGAGTGCCTTCTGAGCATGGGTGTAACCACCTTCCGAAAGTAGGGGGGGGGGGGAGGCGGAGGCACTCTGAAGTTGATTCTTTCCATGCAACGCCCATAGGCGTAATGTTGAAATCCGAAAATGTTGGGGGGGGACGCGTCCCCCCCCGTCCCCAGTGGTGGTTACGCCCATGCTTCTGGGTTGATCCGCCCCCCCCCCCCCCCGCCTACTGACACAGTCGCCGTGTGCTTTAAGTTATGTGATTAATCTAGTTCTTCTGTTGCACTTCAGCCAGACTTCGCTTTGGTCCGATGTGAATTGCCCCGATCAGTTTATTTTGGATTCGTGGTCTACCAGGGAAACTCTAAATGCAGACCCGCAGTTACATCAAACACACCATATCTGAAACAGGTCAGAACACCATGCAACAACCTAGCACTGGAAGTTACAACTCAATCCATGCACTGAAAACTGCTATTTTCTTCCCAGCCCAGTCCGACGCCAGCTGTTTGTCAACGTTGCAGCTCGGGCGGGCTGGGGACGAGACGGAACGGGGGGAGGGGGTGGTGTAGGCGCCAGTGATAAATTCCCCTCCTCCGGCGGCAGACCGCGTCGGCAGCGCCGCTGATACTTAACCGTGTTGTGTAAACCCAGCGACGTGCTGGATTGCCGCCGGAGGCCTGCTGATGAACGGGATAATCTATACGACGCAGAAGTCGTTTTTCTTGCGCCGCGCCGCCTGCCAGACGGCCGGTGCGGAACAGCGGAGAGCCATTACCGCACGGTGTGCAAGTAAGCTGGTGCAGAGGTCCGTCTTCGACAGCCACGTGCGCTGATGAAATGGCGAATCCATTCAGGACAACTGAGTAAATGGCAATGTTTCCATGCTGCAGATCATTGAAGAAAAATGAATATATCGGCGAGTGTGTACTGAAACATTTATTTAGCCGAATGTGTCCAAGTGCAGGCCAACATAGGCACATGAAATTGTTATATCAATGCTTTCACCACCAATGCTCTTCTGTGAAGCATAGGAGTGTGTGGCGATGTTCAATAATCACCGTCTTCTCATCCAGAGGTTTTATCTTTGAAGTCTTTTAAGTCTCCGAAGCAGGCCGAAGCAGCCCGAAGCAGGCCGAGGCAGCCCGAAGCAGGCCGAAGCAGCCCGAAGCTGCCCGAAGCAGCCCGGGAAGGCCCGGGAAGGCTCGGAGTGGCCCAGATAGACCCACAACTAACGGAAGAGTGATGTGGTCTGAAACGCGGCCGACCTCCTGACCCGGGGTCAAACGGACACCATTGTGACACCGCCGTGTACGGACCACTTCCGTGCAAGGCAGCGCGCTAGTGCAACGTGCGCTTAAAACGCCGGCTATTTAATTTCTATTTAAAGAAATGGGTTGTCATGTGGGAAGTTTGGCGTCCAAAACTAGGTTTACTGCCTGATGTGCGCTGTTTGGTTTCGTAACAAAGACGATTGATGTCAGAAAGTCAGGGAAGAGAGATGTTTAAGGGGATGTAGTTGTAGGATTTTTTTACGTAGCCGTGTCACATCGCTCACAACTCACATTGGTTAATCTTGATTTGTGTTTCGTTTTCTGATTGAATTCCAGCCAAGCCGCAATACGGAGACCAGGCTGTGCCAGCGGACGTGATGGTACCAACGGTTTGTGGGGGTTATATCGCCGCTGCTTCACCTGTCTGGACATTTGGACCACACCAGTATGTTAGGTACCGACCTCGTGTCCCTAGAGTACCGCTATGTCCGCTGTGTCTCGCTGTGTCCCGCTGTGTCTCGCTGTGTCCCGCTGCGTCTCGCTGTGTCTCGCTGTGTCACACCGTGCCCCGCCGTGTCTCGCCGTGTCTCGTCCTATCCGTGATGTGTCCGTGCCAGTTCGTGAGCTGGTTCAGTACCGTTTCTCTTGTCAGTACTCCTGTGCACAGTCACGTGGGCGGTGAAGCTGGCAGGGAGCTTCATGCAAAGCTGTCGGTGTGCCATGTTCTCAAACTGTCCGTGCCTGTCAGACCGTCGGAGCAGCGATGTTATATCATGTCTCTGTCTCGTCATGTCTTCATGTCTCTCATGTCTCTCAGTCGCTGGTCCACCCCTGTCCCCTGATCCATTACTTGCATCATGTCTCGGCAGGTCAGAACCATTCACCGTTCTTCTGCAGTTTGCCTCTGACCTCTTCACCACCGCGCCGCTCCACCTGCTGCTGCTCTGCCGCCATTCCATCACAGTTTCACCACTGTCATTCTGTCACAGTTTCACCACGGCCATTCTGTCATTCCATCACAGTTTCACCACTGCCATTCCATCACAGTTTCACCACTGTCATTCTGTCATTCCATCACAGTTTCATCGCTGTCATTCTGTCATTCCATTACAGTTTCACCACTGTCATTATGTAATTCCATTACAGTTTCACCACTGACATTATGCCATTCCATCACAGTTTCACCACTGTCATTCTGTCATTCCATCACAGTTTCATCACTGTCATTCTGTCATTCCATTACAGTTTCACCACTGTCATTATGTAATTCCATTACAGTTTCACCACTGACATTATGCCATCCCATTACAGTTTCACCACTGTCATTTTGACATTCCATCACAGTTTCATCACTGTCATTCTGTCATTCCATTACAGTTTCACCACGGTCATTCCATCACAGTTTCATCACTGTAATTCTGTCATTCCATCACAGTTTCACCACTGCCATTCTGTAATTCCATGACAGTTTCATCACTGTCATTCTGGCATTCCATTACAGTTTCATCACTCTCATTCTGTCATTCCATCACAGCTTCATCACTGCCATTATGTCATTCCATTACAGTTTCACCACTGTCATTATGTCATATCATTACAGTTTCACTTCGATCATTACATCACAGTTTCATCACTGTCATTCTCCCATTTCATCACAATTTCACACTGTCATTATGTCATTCCATGACAGTTTCATCACTGTCATTATGCCATTCCATCACAGTTTCATCACTGTCATTATGCCATTACATCACAGTTTCACCACTATCATTATGTCATTCCATCACAGTTTCATCACTGTCATTCTGTCATTCCATTACAGTTTTACCACTGTCATTATCTCATTTCATTACAGTTTCACCACGGCCATCCCATCACAGTTTCATCACTGTCATTCTGTCATTCTATCACAGTTTCACCACGGCCATTATGACATTCCATCACAGTTTCACCACTATCATTATGTCATTCCATCACAGTTTCATCACTGTCATTCTGTCATTCCATTACAGTTTCACCACTGTCATTATCTCATTTCATTACAGTTTCACCACGGCCATCCCATCACAGTTTCATCACTGTCATTCTGTCATTCCATCACAGTTTCACCACGGCCATTATGACATTCCATCACAGTTCCGCCGCTGTCATTATGTTATTCCATTACAGTTCCGCCACTGTTGTTCCACCATTGCACTGCCTTCCTACCGCCATTCCACCGTTGCACCGCTTCTTCCACTGTGTTTTTATACTCGGTTTCTATCCATTAGTCGCCATACCGGCCACTTCCCGTACCTGCCTAATGATGATGGGTCCGAAACACCGCCCAATTTCCTGGCTTGCCACAGCTGCATATGCTACCTTTTTGTTTTAGTGGTGGTGAGTGAGTGCCCGTCCGGCAAGGGTCTCATGGGACATTGGCGAACTGCAGGGAAAATGGATGTGCACTGTGCAGGCCTTGCATATGACTGTTGGCTTGGTTAGAGTCGTAAAGCAGCCCTCTGCTGTGATGTGTATGTGACGCCACTTTAATTTCGCGGGCATTGCCGGTGGTTTTAATTCGCCCTAAATGACTGCAATGAGGCGGCCAGGTCGGCCACTCGAGTATATTGTCAATCTACCGAGCGAAGGCTAGACGTATTTTTGTACATGACACCATACCCTCCCTCACTCAGGCCAAGCTAGTGAGGAATATACGTCAAAAGGCGAGTACCGAGTCGGCTTGAATCGAAGCGGCTCGAAACGACTCGAAGTGACTCGCCTGGCCGCCTCGTGCCGCCTCGCCGTGCCGCCTCGCCGTGCCCTGGGGCCATGTCCGGCCCGGACGGGTCACCGGGCGCTCCCCGGGCGTGCAGCCTACTGTAATTGACGGCCGTATTGACCAATTACCCAATTACGGTCCGGTCAGGCGCGGCCGACGCGCCGGCCGTGGCGTCTTGATATGTGCCTACGCGGCGAACGGGGCGCCCGGTGACCGATTCAGTATTTGCGTTAGTAGTGTGGGACGCGGAGTCTCCCTCGTAAAAACAAAATAGAATGCCTGTGTATTCGAGCTATGTGGAGTAGCTAAGGAAGAATGCAGGCTTTATTTCGCAGTCACCAGTGCAATGGCTCGTAACTTTGTTTGTGTAGGTCCGGTTGGTTTGCAAAGGCGTATATGGCTAGGAATGCTTGTCGTAAAACACGGCTCTAAGTGATAGGCAAATATATGCTTCGTTCAATTTGAAACATAAAATAATAATTATTTGTCGAATGTTATTCCCTGGACATATGTTGTTCGCCACTGCTGCCCATTATTTAACATAACGTTGAAAGCAAATGATCGGAGGATAATCGACTGCCTCAAATAACCAGCTCCAGGAATAATTTGAATATGGCGTGACCCGCGCACTCGGCACTACGCAGCGTGACCGGTATGTGTGTGGCATGAACGGTGTTGGCCACGAAATACAGAAACGGCTCGGCACGGCACAGCCGAATACAAATGTTTTCCAGATCGGATGACAATAATTCTGGCGAAAAAGTGTCGAAGTTTTCACGTTATCAGTATCTTGTAAGAAACCTGTATGCAATTAGCATAGTACGACATAGTACGACAGTGGGGTTGGGTCCTATTTGTAACTTGTAAGGTACCAATATGTTGGGCTCATAAAAACAAGGAGAATTTGTAATAATGTAAATTTTAAAAAAAATGAATACAAATGCGAAATGAACTCAGAAATGATTAAATCTAAAAAAAAATAAGCTCAGGTCCTTGTAGTTGTTCGTACGACAGTGGGGTTGGGTCCTATTTGTAACTTGTAAGGTACCAATATGTTGGGCTCATAAAAACAAGGAGAATTTGTAATAATGTAAATTTAAAAAAAAATGAATACAAATGCGAAATGAACTCAGAAATGATTAAATCTAAAAAAAAATAAGCTCAGGTCCTTGTAGTTGTGACGACACAACTGAGCTAAAATCAGCGGCATTTTCTGCGCGGCGGTGACAGAACTCCCCCCCCCCCCTCTAACTCGAAAACTAAAAAGGTTAGAAAGACGCGGAAGAACGCGTTCGAACTCTCTCAACAAGCACATTCGACGTTACTTCGTGTTTTTTTTTCTCAAGTCAATATTGAGGTCAACAGAGGTCATCAAAGGTCAGATTTTCCAGTTTTAGGTTTTCGCTTCGAACACCCCCAAATATCTCGGGAACTATGATAGCTAGGAACAAACGAAAAAAACAATCGAAAGCTCTTTAAAAATGTTATCGCACCTGGTGTCTTCAGATTTTAGCTCAGGTCAATAGTTTAGGCTCCAGACCTCATCAAATGTCAAAAAGGCTATTTTTAGCAAAACAGTTTTCACAAATAAATGTTTACCCAATACAGATAAGACAATAATTTTGACGCCATCGTGTTTGTCTCTTCAAGGCGCTTCGACTAATATTAGTTTCAACCAGATTAGGTCAACTTAAAAAAAATTGACCTCAGGTCAAGGTCAAGTAGTGACCCAAGTAGGTCATATTGCATATGAGAAGACGTGCCTCGACGAGACAAACACATTGGTTTCGGTTTCACTTCTCTATCGTTATTCTGTCGCGAGTTATTGACAAACAACTGTTGGTGACCTCGGATGACCTCGGCAGACCCTGTAGGGGTCACTGAACAAAAATAGCAACCTAGTTCATCAAGAATGGCCTATAATAGCGTGATCCAGAAGGAATTAGACTGCTATCTTGCGTATCCTTGGAATAGGAAGCATTTGAATATTTCTCCATTGACTTATAATGGCGAGGTCACGAAATTGACCCGACCTTAGG
>JAXIVJ010000525.1:120090-187590 GCA_036785665.1 Chirona hameri
CTACAATTCGTACACCTCGAATTTCGTATATCGGTGACATAAGGTCAGGTCGATTTCGTGACCCTCCCCATTATGTCAATGGGGAAATTGAAAACACGTATAAATCCATAGGAAATTACTAAATTTGACCAGTTGTCACCAGATCCACCACTCTTGCGGCAAATGCAAAGCCCTATGCCAAATTTATGTTCTTTGACCTCTACGAGGTCAACTCAGGTGACACCCAGGTTGCGTATGTTTTTTTTCTGCAATAGCTCTTTAACAAATCAAGGTAGAGCAATTAGGTTTTCACCATTGTATTCAACTTGTCGATACAAATCATTGATGTGAAAGTTGACCTTGACGGGACCTTAACCTGACCTCAGGTCAGGTCAATTTTTGGATATAACCTAACTAGGTCAACTAATATATCACTAGATGCGTCTCGACGAGGCAAACACAATAGAGAATACTATTTTACCATATCATGCTTCTTTCTCGAAAGTTTTTCCTAAAACAATTCGGCGAGTTTTGGAATGTTTCAAATTCAATGCTTCTGCTGACCTAAATATTGACCTTATGGTAAATTAAGATCGAACCTTAGTGACAGAAAATGTAATTATGCTTTTTAAGTTTTTTTTTCTCGCGCGTCGCTAGCTCTTTAGTTATCGAGATATAGACGGTGTTATCAAGGACACTCATATATAACCGGAAGTTGACAATTGGTGACCTCTGGTGACCTCAATATTGACCTGACCTAAACAATATTTGTTATGCTTTCGATAGAGTTCTCTCGAGCTATCTAACACCGTGTTTCGCTTGTCGCTACGCTGCGTGTTTTTTTTTAGATCTTAGGGGCGGGCGGAAATCACCCCCTTCCCGGCAGTTCGTGGTTGGCGCGAACCCCCGGCAGTGCGCGAGCTAAAATTGATCGAGTCTCAATTTAAAAATGAAATATACACTTTTGTATTTCGAAAATTACATTTTGGGAAATTTTAAAAAGCAGGTACATATACTTCTTTCGGAGTTCATGGTCGGTGTTTTCCCTTTACTATTGGGAGCGCGTCATATTTGGCTCTTTTGTTTTAATTTGTTCGACGTTGAATAATGGCAATAACTTCGATCGTTTCTACGAAATACCAAGTGTATGGGCGACCAAAGTGAAGAACAATTTTCGTACCCTTAAATTGAAGTGATAAAATGATGGTTGAGCTGAAGTGGACCAATGTCAGCAAAAAAAAAGTTATTTCAACATGTTTTGCGTTGTTATATTAAAATACTGCAATCGAACTGCATGCATCATCAAAGGGGGACGTTCAAAAATAGATTGTTTCTACGAAATTCCAAGGGGATGGGCGACCCACCATGCAACACTGAATCATGTGTTGAAAGTAAAAAAATATATCTACTGGGTAAACAACTAAAATAAATACAGTGGCAAGCATTAGCTTTTAATATATAATGAGGCAAGAAGTTAGACATACTGTTGAAAACACAATGATATGTCATAGTGTCATCAATAACAGCTGCTAAATTAACGAATCACATCTCAAGCTAGACTGACAGTACCTTAATATGAATCAAGGAAAATAATTTTGACACATTTTGTTAAACAAGGCTTTTGATCTGGGGAGGTCATTCATATTAGGGACCAACGTGGCCATCACATCATTCCAAAGGGACGGGCCAGCGCAATAAAGTGAATAATGTCGATAATTTGTAAGTTTGGCGTGACATTTCCAGCGTTTGCTCCACAATTTAAGCAATATTCTATCAAATCCGGCAAACATTTTAAAATAAGAGCGAGGATCTCGATGAAATCGTCTTCAAAAGACAAATTTGAATGGTGCGTGTGTGGTACGTTTCTTCTCTCATTGCCAGTACGTTGAGAGATATTTTTCCGCACAACGCCATGGTTTAGACAAAGATACATTTGTTTTAACCAATCCATGTGGCTGATATATGTACCTACCCTCGCTTTTTGATATTCAAGGATCAATAACATTTGATATTGACGATGCTACTGCACATTTGTATACAGATGGCTGTTGAAACGTCCGTCTGCTGGTCTGCCGTTTTAATTCAGTCAGTCTAAGCAATGGGTAAAAACGTCGGCTTCATCTAGTGCAATGGTTATCAACGTCAAGGATATGGTAACCCTTGTTTGGCGACCAGAAAGATTCGTACCCACCCCCCCCCCCCACCCCCCCCCCTCTCCCATTTCACAGACCGCGGTACTCGAATTCAAGCAATGCGGTACAGCATAACTTCAGGCGTTTACTACTAGTGCCATCTAGGACAGGATTATACAAAGACATGCTTGCTGTCGCTTCTAGTCTAAAATGGTGGTTCTCACTTCTCAGCACCCTCACTCACTATGGGTACCCTTTTATCGACCAGAATGATTCGTTACCCTCGACTAACATTGTATTTGCATTGTATACTCCGCTAAGGGGTGCTAACAAAGTTCATCCTTTACGTAAAACCGTACATATAGGTAATCAAGTTACATTCCGTACTGTCCGTATAGGTGGTTGCGCCCCTGTTGGTGTTGCAATGGAAAAATAAATATAGATCGTTTTGTGCTCGCTGGTGTGTACAGAAGGTGAAAGTGCAGATCGGAACAATAAGTGGAGCGTTTGCCACAATATCTGTGTGTGTGCGCCAAGGCTCACATCAGTGTCTAGCTTGACGTATGTTTTCGGTGCACAATGCACATTGTTAAGGCGGCATGGAACGCTGTTGAAGTCTGGTGAGACCGTGTCCTGAGTTGTTCAATGGACTTCAATACATACTTGCCGTTGCCAAGCAACCAGGGTGCATTGGAAAGCCGGTTTCTTACATTTACCCATTACGTAGTTTAAATTATCCCTCCTGACCATTAGCTCATCCTGTGTGTCTCAGCAAGCACTACTACTTTTTATTTTTATTCTGAGGAGTGTCAGCTCGGGTTCTTGTTTGCGAATCCCTAGAGCCTAGACAAAGCAAAATAAGTTACCTTTCATACCACGTACAATTATAAAACAATCAGGTGCACGATTTCTCAAAGGACTGTGTGTAACCCATATCTCATATCAGGGGCGCAGCCATACCTTCAGAAGGGGGGGGGGGGGGGGGGTAAGCCCTGGGAGAGCCCTCCCCCCCCAAAAAAACCTGGATATGAAAAACTCTACGGATTTCGGCCACTTTATTTTGTGAGGCCCTCTATTTAACAATTTTTCTTCGTCTACTTTTGCTGAGCTGGATTGGAACAGGACCCTCAGTAGGCATTGTACTGAGCGCATTACTAATTTGTATTGTTACGTACAGGAGAGAAAATATATCTTAGCTGACAACCGGTTGGTGGTCGGCTTTTGAGTGTGGGCGGCTGAAATGACGAAAATTGTACCCCCATTTTGATACGTATATTTAAGCCTTCGCAGCATTTTTTTATGTGGATTTTCATGATCTAGTTGGTAGGTATGTACTTGTTAGTTAGCGCCGCGAAGAGGCGCGAAGTTTTTACGGTTTTGCCTGATAAAACCCAGAAATATAGGCGGTGGGCCTTGTAGCTTGGATAATAAGCTACAAATGCTATTAATTCAATTCAGCGTTATGACGAACCGATGACGATGAGTATGGTTTCGTTATGACGATGACTACCGATGTGACGCCGGGAAACGGCGTGAAAATGTTAATTTTAGATCCTGGAAAACGAAATGTTAATATTGGAATCGTGAGTTGAGATGGCTTGAGGAGATGGTCCTGGCCTGTTTCCACTATTAGCTCTTCGGTCCAGCAAATTGTGCACCACTGGAGCAGCTTTCCGGGTGCCAATCTCCTCGTCTTTGCGTTAGCGTCGCCTTTTTCGGAACTCGGCAAACTAGCTAAACATGTAGCCTGCTTGAAACTTAAAAGTGAATATTTTATGAATTGCTGGCCCTGGGGTCAGCAATTCCCGCCAAGGAGAGTCTCTGCCAGACACTTCATGAAATTATTTTCCCCATTTTCCAAATTTGTATAAGAAATTGCGAAACTTGTGTCATCCCGCGAAGCGGCGTGAAATTTGCCAGTTTTTGACATAGCTGGATTTTGACTGCACTGCAAAGACAATTTTTACGATAAATGGTTAACTTGTCCCGCAAAAGGTGGGAGGGGTCGACCCACCTCCTCCCCCGCCTTCGAGAAGTGGGGGGAGTTTGCCCAGACCTCCCCCCCCCCGACCCTCCCGTTTGCGACGCCCCTGGCTGACAAATATTGCAGCACACACTCTCCTGAGAGGAAAATTGTTAAATTGTTTTGTACTACCCCCCCCCCCCCCCCGAATAAAAAAAAACGCATCAGAATTATTAAACTACCATTTTTAAACCCAAGAGGACATTGCACCAGGTGGGTCAGAGTACAGCACATTACCGCTCATTATGACTGCGCCGACCACGGCTAGCAGGCGCTCCAGCAGGCGCTCCAGGCGACGGCTAGCAACCCCTGGGCAGGCTTGAGGGCCCCGTTCACAGACTCAATGGCCCTCTGGATAAGCTCGAGAGGGCCCTGAACAGACTCAATGGCCCTTGGCAAGCCGAGAGGCCCCTGAGTAAATTCGAATAGCCCCTGGGCAGGTTCGAGAGGCCCCTGAACAGGATCAATGGACCATTGAGAAAGCACGAGAGGCCACTGGACATACTCTAATAGCCCCTAGGCAGGTTCAAGAGGCCCTTGAACAGACTCAATGGGCCCCTGGGCAAGCTCGAGAGGCCCCTGGGCAGGTTCGAGAGGCCCTTGAACAGACTCAATGGGCCCCTGGGCAAGCTCGAGAGGCCTCTGGGCAGGCTCTAATGGCACCTGGGCAGGTTCGAGAGGCCCCTGAACAGACTCGATGGGCCTCTTGGAAAACTATAATGGGCCCCTGGGCAGGTTCAAGAGGCCCCAAAACAGACTATAATGGGCCCCTGAACATACTCAATGGGCCCATAGACATGCTCGAGAGGCCACTGGGCAGGTTTGTTGGGCCGTGGGTGTGCTCAATTAGCCCCTGGACAAGTGGACATGCTCTAGAGGCCTCTGGGCCGGTTTTGGGGCACTGAGTGGGCTCAATGGGCCCCAGGGCATGCTCGAAAACTCCCTGGGCATGTTTTTGCGTCCTTAAGTGGGCTCAATGGGGCCCCTGGACATGCTCGAGAGGCACCTGGACAGTTTTTGTGGGCCCCTCGATGGACTCAATGGGCCCCTAGACATGCCCAAGAGGCCCCCTGGGCCGGCTTTGAAAGCCCTTCAGTGTCTCTGAGGGCCCTTGACATGCACCAGAGTGACCCTTGCCTGGTTTGAGGGCTCCTCTGTGACCTTTTGAATCCATTTAACTAATGCAAATAGTATCTGGGCCAATCTCGGCGAGGCCCCCTGTGACTCGTAAGGGGGGGGGGGAATTGCCCCCCCCCCCCCTCCCCCTGGCCCCCCACCCTGGCTGCGCCCCTGCCTCATATACAATCTGTACATTCATGTGGATATTTTGATTGGGTTAGATATATCAAAGTTGTTAATTGTTGCCGTCAAACAGACACGATCCTATTCAAATACAAACTATTATGTAATAGGCCCAGTTTTTCTTCTTCGTTCGCTGAAGAAAGCCGTTACTCATAATTCGTTTTCAATAACCCACAATATTCACTTACAATCCCGGAGCTGCATCATGTTTACACCTGCGTCCACTATCCTGTTCGACGTGTTAAGGCCATCCATCTAACGCCTCACTCGTTCTCTCCACAGAATTTGCCCCCGCCTCGTGGGTGGCGTTCTTCTCCCGCAACGCGTTCTTCGTGCACACTTCAACGTGTAGCCAGGTGTGCCCGCCATCCCGTCTGCCTCAGTTCAGTGACGGTGGCCTGCTGTTCCGCCGCACACCGCCCGGCTTCATAGACGGCGGTAGCCTGCACTGGATCCACGTGGTGGGCGACCCCAACTGGCGTCCACGGGACGGAGCGGCCGGCTGGGCCAGCTGGCTGTATCTGGACGACAACGCCGACTGGAGGCTCACCACCCTCAACTGGGATCCCTCTCGCCGGAACTGGGTCAGGAAGGACGTGGGCCGCTGCGCCGAGCACCACTTCGTCGAGAACCGGCCTGGCTGGCTGACGTATGCGATCCACGTCGGTGACTGGCTGCTGCGCGGCGCCATGAGGGGTCAGCATCTGAGGATGGGCTTCGGGGCGGTGCCTCCGTCCGACAATGAGCCTGGCGTGGTGCGGTCGTCGGGGTACGAAGACGGCATCGTGATGAGGAACGGTCAGCTTCAGCTTGGCCCACAGGCCGATATTATCCAGACAATGTCCAGCTCACTCGGCTTCAGCTTCTCGGTTCAACCGGTGTTCCCGGAGGGAAACACATCCACGTGGCAGCGGCTCATCAACGAGGTAGCCGACAATCGCCTAGACATCGGGCTGGGACTGATCGGTGCGACACCAGTGCTGCGCGAGCGCGTCGCGTTTCTTCACTCGCAGCAGTACATCACCAAGTACGCGACGGTGCGCCGACCGAGGCTGGACAGCGCCGGCTTCAACCCGGGCAAGCCGTTCGCCGTGGACGTCTGGTCGCTGATCGTCGCTACGCTTCTCGTCTCCAGCGTGTTCTCTTGGCTGACTACCTGGCTGATTCGCCGGTATCGCGACGGTCGAACGGCCGACAGCTGGGCCAGCGCTGTTCAGCAGGCCAGCGGCCACGGTCTCCAAGTGGCCGGTATTCTCTGTCAGCGAGGCGTCCAGCTCACCACCAACTCCTATGCCATCGGGACCCTCTTCCTGACGCTGAGCGTGTTCTCGCTGCTCATCTACAACTTCTACACGGGCGTCATGCTGAGCTACATGGCCGTGCTGGTGCCGGTGCCGCCGTTCTCCAGTCTCTCTGCAGCCACGGCCAGCGGTTACCGAGTCCGCTACCAACTGGGATCTCAGGAGGAAGAACTTCTGCGCTCCAACTCCACTGCGCTGATCCGTGACCTGCTGGCTCACAGCGCCCCGATCGTCCACTTCGGGCCCGAGGAGGACTACCCGGCAGTGGCCGAGGCAGCCACCTCCTCCAACGACATCATCTTAGGATCCGACGCCTTCCTGGCCATGGACGAGGCTCTGGCGGACCCCGCCTCGTGTCCCCTCTGCTACTGGCCGGAGCCGGTGGCGCAGACCCCCGTCAGCATGATCAGTAAACTCAAGCTGCACAACTCGTGGATGCTCAACCGCTACCTACGAGTACTGCAGGAGACGGGGGTACTGAACCGGTGGCGGCGTCGGCTGCGGCGGTCCTACCTCGCTGGCTCACGACTCTGCTCCACCGAGCCGCAGACGGCACAATACTCTCAGCTTGGCCTACAATCGGTGGCCGTCAGCTTCTATTTGCTGCTGGCCGGCCTGCTGCTGGCCCTGCTGCTGCTGGCGGGGGAGGTGATTGCACACAAACTGACCGGCGGCCGGTCCGACCAGCGTCCCCTGCAGTTCGACGGAGCACAGCAAGTGACGTATGGGGAGACGCGGCCTGGGTCACGGCAGCTGGAGCTGGGCGGGGCACGGGCGGAGCCGTGGCAGCTCAGCACAGTCGAGATACAGACGGACCACTGGCAGCAGGTTTAACCCTCACCCTACGGGGGGCTGACAGGCCCCCTCCTGAAGTTTTTCTTGAATAGATTTGTACACGTGCGGCGCATCTTGCTGAAACTTTCGGTAGCTGAGTTTACAATAATTATACGTATGTGGAAAACTATAATTGAAATTGGTTAAGTAGTTTGGGAGATAATCATGTTTTGATGACGTCATGTTGGTGGAAAAATATAAATTTTAATTGTTTCAAACGTTATTCTGAGCATAATTATTATACAAAGTATAATGAAGTGTAACCTCATGCTCATATTAATATCAAATAACAAAAGAAAATCCAAAATATATTTTCGGCTATGAGCTTTCTTCAGTGGATCTTGAATAGAATACCGTCGCGATCCACTGAAGAAGGCTCATAGCCGAAAATATATTTTGGATTTTCTTTTGTTATTTTATATTAATATGAGCATGAGGTTACACTTCATTATACTTTTTACTTTTAAAAAAATATAAATATTTGAAAAATGGTAGAAAACAGAGTTTTAAAGGAAATTGCAAACGCAATTCATCAAAGATACAAAATGGTATTCTCTTTAAAATGGAAATCTCAGATTTTCAACATTTTGGGTTTTTGACCACTAAAATTACAACATTTTTTTTTTAAATCCCACAAAATCAAAATTTTCAAAGTTGATAAAAAGACGGAATATATGTGAGAGAACTGAGTATGAACAATACCCATACCAAATTGCAAAGCAATATCTTCATTTTTGACTGTGTGATGACTCGCTAAGTGTAAGCAACGGATGACGTCATTTTTTAATAACTTGTTTTGACTTTTGTGGACAAGATACGAACGAATAATTACCTTTTCTGTATTTCTGAGCCAAACTGGTCTAGGAACATGCCTTTTTATTTACATTTATCAATTTCTAATTTGGAGGTTTTCTGAAGAGCAAAATCGCTGTTCTGGACGTGGTAAATCCGAGGTCATTCACTTGACCTGGAAGGTCACCCGTTGACCTGACACCTAAAAATCGCATACTGATAGATTCCTCTCATGACAGGCAACATGCTGGTTCTTACTGCATTGCTCTAAGTTGCTTGGTTTATAAGTTAACAGGGGGCGGGGGGTCTGTTAGCCCTTCCCCCCGTAGGGCGAAGGTGAAAAAAGCTCCCGTAGTGCGAGGGTTAAGGAGTGCCACAGCAGCAGCAGTCGGATCCCTGGTAGGCCACGTACGGAGAGGCGCAGCCAAGTCAGTGGCAGTCGACTCACAGCCAGATGCAGCAAGATCCCTGGCAGCCGGTTTATACCGAGACAATGCCAGGCCCCGAGGAGATGAACAGCAGGCAGACGCAGTCCCAGCCGTGGCAGCTGACGTATACGCCGAGCGCCGAGTACAGTGAGCTGGTCTGAGGTATCCAGAGTACAGTGAGCTGGTCTGAGGTATCCAGAGTACAGTGAGCTGGTCTGAGGTATCCAGAGTACAGTGAGCTGGTCTGAGGTATCCAGAGTACAGTGAGCTGGTCTGAGGTATCCAGAGTACAGTGAGCTGGTCTGAGGTATCCAGAGTACAGTGAGCTGGTCTGAGGTATCCATAGTACAGTGAGCTGGTCTGAGGTATCCAGAGTACAGTGAGCTGGTCTGAGGTATCCAGAGTACAGTGAGCTGGTCTGAGGTATCCAGAGTACAGTGAGCTGGTCTGAGGTATCCAGAGTACAGTGAGCTGGCCTGAGGTATCCAGAGTACAGTGAGCTGGTCTGAGGTATCCAGAGTACAGTGAGCTGGTCTGAGGTATCCAGAGTACAGTGAGCTGGTCTGAGGTATCCAGAGTACAGTGAGCTGGTCTGAGGTATCCAGAGTACAGTGAGCTGGTCTGAGGTATCCAGAGTACAGTGAGCTGGTCTGAGGTATCCAGAGTACAGTGAGCTGGTCTGAGGTATCCAGAGTACAGTGAGCTGGTCTGAGGTATCCAGAGTACAGTGAGCTGGTCTGAGGTATCCAGAGTACAGTGAGCTGGTCTGAGGTATCCAGAAACATCGCGAGGCAGTAGCAGTCTCAACGCAGCGGTACAGCGAGACAGTGCCTAAATGTCTATATACGGCAATAACAGGAGTATGTGAACTCTAATATATATATATATATATATATATATATATATATATATATATATATATATATATATATATATATATATATATATATAATGTGGGACACCTGAATGACAGGTCTATGAACAATGGGATGATAATTGCTTACTGGTTGCAGATATTAGCTTGTACTTTGTGACACGTCAATATCTTAACACCTAAGCATCTAAAACCGGTAAGATAAACTAGCTTTTCACATCTGTTGGAAATGAAGAGATTTAAAATGCAGCATATTTAAATACGTTCCATACATATGTAATGTGAACGATGTCATCCTGTAGGTACACCTAGGTCGTAAACATGCGATAGCTGTTAAAGTGGCAGGACAGTGCATTTATGTCTGCTTTTAACAACGGTTACCAATGTGATACCGAAGGAAAACATGGTAATCTTGTAAATTCATTCACATGTTCTGATAGGTTTTTAGAAGACAACAGTGAGAACGCCATAAGTCATGCTAAGAATTGTGTCATGTGATTTGTGCAAAGATGTTGCTGTGTGAGGGTCCTTTGCAGCTGCTAGTCAGTGCAAGACTGCTACTATTATCGACGCTAAAACTATTTTACTATGTGTTAAATATGTGTCAAGTGCTAAATGCGGTGTAGTGTACTAGTAAGGCATGCATGGCATGAAGCAGACGGAGCAAGTTATTGCATTTGTGTCCAGCAACTGATAAGCATTGTTGTTTGCTGTAATAGTAAAGGATTACTTACCTGCGCCTGTATGTGGCTCTCAGTGAACAACACATTCACAGCCATTGGCATAAGTAGATTTTGTTTCTGATTCTCACAAGATCGCTGCGGAGATGAATTCGAAGTCAACGCACGTGCTTATCCCAGCCGGCATTTATTTTTGTTTATTGATGGATGGTGATATAAAAATAATACAATAAAAATATATTTTCACCTAGCCTATACCATGTGCTAATTTACGACAAAACTATCATACCTTTGCAGTGAAACGGGAGTTATCCCTGAAACCCATTCACGCAAGCAAGCAAGCAAGATGAAGACGGGTTTCGGCCCATCTGTAGGACTACGTTCGTTCGAACACTTAGCGTTCTCACGCACTCCGTCTGAATAAACACTTTAACAGTGATGTGTTCTGGCTAATGATCAAATAACCTTCATCAGTGACGACCGCTGACATTCTATGACGGTTTCACCTCCCCGCAGTAGTTAACCTAGTAATTATATTGTGCAAACAATATATTATCTCCTGTAAACTTCAAAAACAGCGTACCAACAGGCCCGAAGGTGCGATCCAAACGATAGCTAATCAGCATCTCGTTGAAAACATAAACGCAAAATGTGGAAATACGTTAGACCAATTTTGGAAGAAATGGGAGAAAGTCATAGACAGAAATGTGAAAACATATTTGAATAAGACAGCCGTTGTCAATGTAACACAGATTGCAAAGCTATAAAGCTTGCTGCTGGCGCGACACAATGGGGTGCGGGATGAGCCAACGAGTGATGAGCAATCCCTAATGGCAGTGCGACTTAAACCTGTCTGGCAGGAGGGAAGGGTAGGATAGGCCCCGCCCATCCTACCCTTTTGGTCCCGGGTTGGCCCGGGTCCCGGGTTGGCCGGACCCGGGCCAACCCGGGACCGGCCCTCAGCATACTCTGCTGGGTAGGCCGGCCGGTCGGGCGTGCGGGGCGCCGACCCAGCCGGCCGACGACTCGCACGCCCGGCTGGTGGCGAGGGGGCGCCGCTTCGCGGGGTGGCCGCGAGTAAACGCGAGGCGGCGCGGGCGGGGCCGCCTATGAATGCGGTGCGTGTGATGCGAACCCAAGCGCGATTCGTGATTGGGTTGGGCGCGTGTTCGGGTTCTGCGTGCGTGGCTTGTGGCGCGGTATATGCGGCTAACCAGCTCACCTGCGACGTTCTCTTTCATGCTAGTGCCGGGTGCCGCTGGTGTGTGTCTGTCTGTTGGGATAATATGATGTCTACTATGTACCCGGTACTGTGTGCTGGTACATCCTGGTTCAGGATGTACCAGTACCAGTACACGCGCGGAGACTGTCGTGCGCGGTGTACGATGGCCGCTGGATAATGTTTTGAATGCTGTTTGGCCGCGGGCTGGACCCGGAAGGCGGCTTGGCTGACAGTAACCGCGTTGTAGTGTGTGATTCGTGGCAATTGGAACGTGTATAATAAACTGGGAAAAAAAGAAAAAATGACGGTTTCACCTGGTTGGGCGATGAATGATGATAGAAGTGTATATCGCTGTTATATGCTGCCCATTCACAAGCCTCTGCTGCACTCGGCACCACAGGATGTGTGTCTACACTACAACATACATCCGCAGCCGAGGGGCTGCGTTCGTCGCGATGTTGGGGGCGCGTTCGTCTTCTGCGGTCCAGACTGGTTATTGATTCGACACTGAGTATTCGATTGGAATCGTTCAATCAAAATTCCTTGAATAAAAAATAATTGATTCACCACCAGATCTTTTGATTCATGAATCGTGATTGAATCCAAACCCGCATCAAATCAAGGCTGATTGAATCAAAAGATTTAACGATTCTTAGCGATTCAAGTACACTGGTACATTGTGCAAATATATGCAGTCCCAGTGGCTTCATTCATGTACAATGTACATTGTATACTGAAATAGTATTGCTGTAACAATGTTTTAATGACAATATATATAATAACATTTATTATGCGCATAGCATTTATAACTGAGTGCATATTTGTGAAAGTCAGAATGTGAATGGTGTTTCGCCACACTGTTGCCGCAATGGGCTTTGCAACACCGATTTTAGAATGGTGCTTCGCGGTATTGATTGAGTGATTGACTGATTGTGGTCTCGGGTTGTTTTTGTCGCCTTACTATATAGGTATATGTGACGCCCAATACAAATGATGATGATGATATGTATGGTTCCATTTGTATTGATTTGATATAAATTCACCACATATATTTAACCCTCGCCTTGCGGGGGGGCTGACAGGCCCCTGAGGTTGTTATTGAATAACTTTTTACACATGCGGCGCCTCTTGCCGACATTTTCAATAGCTGAGTTTACAACAATGATACGTATCCTATCAAAATTTGAAGTGTATACGACTATTAGATCGTGACCTATGACCTTTTCGTCAAGGTCATGTCAGACCCCAAAGGGCCATTGACCTGACTCCAAATGCCACCAGTTGCCCTAGATACTAAAAACTGGATGCCCTTGGATTTTCCTTATGACAGGCAACACGTTACTTTTTACGGTGTCTCTCTATCTCTCTCTGTTCAGAAGTTATACTAAGCGCCCTGTGCATGTGCTGTAATGCAAAACACATAGCAATTCTCATCTATGGTGACGATTTCCGTGACCTAAGAGGTTATTAACTGCCCCAGACCTAAAATTCGATAAATTTCCAGATACCTAATACAACGACCAACATGTTGACGCTAACCAAATCGTTTTATACTCATAACTTTGGTAATGACGACGGACAGAGCAAAATTGCTATTTTTGGACGTGGTCGATCTTAGGCCACTTCCAAAAATATCAACATCCATTTACCTGAAACCTAAAAATCGCATGCTGCTAGATTCCTCTCATGACAGGCAGCATGCTGGTTCTTGTTCTATGTTGCTTGGTTTTGAAGTTAACAAGGGTCATAATAATAACTGTCAGCCCCCCCCCCTCCCTCCGTAGGGCGAAGGTGAGAAAAGGTGATGAATAATTAAATGTTGAATCAAACGTGAATCGATTAAAATGTTTGTTTTGATTCTTTGAATCGGAAAGAATCAATTATAAAACTTATCCGTGAATCGAACGGTGATTGAATCATTCAGATTTCAAAATGAATCATGATTGAATCGTTCCCAAAAAGTTGAATCAATAACTGCGCTGCGCTGTTAACTGCGAACGTTACCCATATATATCTCCGGATTGGGTAAAGATATCGAGGTGCGGTCAACGCCAGTGGATTGGATAGGTGATTCTGAGCAAGAAATATGTGTATGACTTTCTGACCCGAGGTCAAGATCAAGGTCATAATTTAGTTCAAACTTGTAAATCATTTCCGTTTGCTGTACATACGTACCGGATTTGTGTGAGTATTTCCGGGGTATTGCACCGAGTTTAGACAATCCAGAAGGCCATTTTAGTAGAGCGGCGTAGCGCAAAAAGCGATGTATTTTCGTGCGCTTTTTGATAAAGTTTTGAAAATTTCACAACAGGCAATTGTATGAAATGAATTTAGTTATGTGGAGGCAAGCTGGATTTGCCCATGAGGCACGTGCCGGGCCCAGAGAGCGCGAGGTACCTCCATGTTTTGGAGCATGCTAGTAACGTGTATTATGCCTTGCTGTTCTTGTTCTATGTTAGGTACGCCCCCCTCCCCCGCAGTTGCTATGGTACACAGTACGCACTAAGATCCGGCTTCTTTCTCATCTAGCGTATGTTTGACGGAGAATTAAGAAACGACCGTATATGCATTCAATTCGCACTACTGAGAGCTTCAAATTGATATATTGACGCATTGCCTCACCTTATCAATTGGCTGTTTTTAAGTAAATATCCGTTTTTACCACCGCAAAGCGCTAAACACGGATTTTTGCTTAAAAGCACCCAATGGATAAGGTGAGCTAATGCGTCAATATATCAATGTGAAGCTCTCAGTAATGCAGTTTGAATGCACATATGGTCGTTTCTTAACCCGCGAGTTACTGGGGGCTATTTTTTGCCCCCCCCCCCTCCCGTTATTTTGCATTAACTCCTAAACTAACACCGCTATCGTCCCCAAACTTGCAGTACCTTCTCTCACATCAATTCTACACATGTTGGCAAAATTAAAAATATGAGGTTATGATAGGTCAACCGGGAATGACGTCAGAGTGACGTCATGTTCTTCGGTTTTTGTTGCAAAATAATGGTTTGCGGAAAACGCTGTCCAAGGTACGATCTTTAAGACAAACTCAATTGTCTTACATCAAATTACTGACAATAGACCGGGATATGAAACTGCTATCTCGGATTTTTGAGTTTTTTTATTCAAAATTTTGAGAAATCCAAATACATTTTTTTTTTGTTCTTACAAAATTTTATGAAAAAATCGGAATTATCCAAAAACCGGAATATATGTGATCGAAACGTATGCGGTGAATATGTGTACCAAATTTAAAGTCGATATCTTTAAGAATGACCGAGTTATGACCTTTAAATGACAAAAATCGACCACTTCTCACAGCATTACTATGCATAAAAAACGCATTTCCATTTTTGCTTTTTACTTCTATTTATATGGAGCAAACAATGTTCTAAGGTCATTTTTAGCGTTTTAGACGAAAAACAAACCCATAGACATGTGTTACAACGCCTAATGACCCTAATCTGCAGTTTGACCTTGTGACCTCGGATGACCTTGAACTGACCCAAGGTCATAAACAGCTTAGAAAGGTACTTAGAAGTGTCAGACACACGAATCATACCGATTTATCGACAGCTTATGCGTTTAATATCGCAATTTTGCGCGACAATTCCATCCATCGAGACCTTTGGACACGGTCAAACATTTCGTACTTGACCTGACCTGTGACGTCATCGGTGACCTCGAGGTCAACAATATTATGTTTCCCTCGATAAATTTCCCAGGGCTATCGAATGCCGTTTGAATTTTTACATTCGGTCCAGTAGTTCCGGAGATCAGAGGGGGGGGGCAAAAAATAGCCCCCCCCCCAGTAAGTCGCGTTATGAAATATACCCCAGTAACTCGCGGGTTAAAGGAAATAGTTCACCTTCGGAAAATTTATCAGAATACGATTTTATTATATTTTTTAATACAGTTTCTTTTTTTTCTTTTCAAAATGGTCCTACATCGCGCCAATTCAGGACAGAAGGTCGTAAATTATTAATTGTATGGTGTGCGTTATTGGTCTGCGCATGCTCAATGCAGTGCTGGCACTTTCAGACGGTACGATATATCATATATGCGCCGCATTCCTTCGCCAAAAAGTCAAATATCTTCGGCTGGAGAGTCTTTTCAGCATAGAAAAGTTGCATATAGGGATTTCTCAACACGGGCTACAAAACTGCTATTTCAGTTCAAAACCCCATGTTGAAGGTGATTTATTTCCTTTAAAGGAAATAGTTCACCTTCAACATTAGTTTTAAACTGAGATAGCAGTTTTGTAGCCTGTGTTGGGAAACCCCTATCTGCAAGTTTTCTCGACTGAAAAGACTCCAGCCGAATATATTTGAGTTTTTGGCGAAGGAATGCGGTGCTGGCGAAAGAATGTTGTACTGGTTTTAGCCCGGGCAGAGGCTATACCATCAGTCAATCAGCTTGTAGCTGGTGCTAGCAAGCGAATCGCCGGCCGCCGGTTGGCACATCTCCAAAGCGAGTCTATCTTTACGCGACTACTTTCGAATCTGATTGGCTGAACCATTTTTTACATTCGCGTGACGTCAGGACTCTGACTCGAGAGTATGCATATCGTTTTGACAAACAATAAAAATGTACGGCCTTCTGTCCTGAATCTGCGCGATATAAGGCCATTTTTGACAATATAAAAATACATTTTATTAAAAAATATAATCAAATCGTGTTGGGTAAAATTTTCCAAGGTGAACTATTTCCTTTAATTATCCGTCAAACATACGCTATAGAGGAGAAAATAAGCCGGACCTTAGTATGTACCATAGCAACTGCGGGACCTTGTACATGGGTGCAACCAGGGCACTATCCACTGGCGTAACCACCACTGGGTACACTGGGTACACTGGACCCAGTAAAATTCAAACCCCCAAATTTTACTGGGTACTGTACTCAGTACAAATTGAAGAATCCAACTTGCATTTATTTAGTTTCAAATGTGCCAAGAAGTCAATGGGGATACAAAAGTGAAAACAAAAGTTGTTTCTTCAAATATAAAAATAATATCAAAGGAACCTTTAAATTTAGTAACAACCAAACGCAGGTGCATTCACTTTGCATTGATATAGAATGTGCTGGATTGAAAAATGTACAGACTGTTATTGATTAAGATAAGAAAACAGGCTATGTACAAATAACTGCATAACCTTCTGTGCAGTAGGTTGTTATGGGGTATCTTATACCTGGGACTACGTACAATGCATAGCCATCACTCATTAGGCCAATCTTTACATCTCATATAGAGACTATTGATTTGGGATGGCCTCAAACTGTGTGGGTACCAATGTGTTCTGGCAAGGCGCCTATCCAGGCCAAATGCGTCCCTCCGGGCCATTGAGTCATTCCACGAGCATTCATTCGAGTGTCATTCCATTGCCCCTCCCTTTGGCGCCGATGGCGCCCTTACCGGGCAATAGGCGCCCATGGGCGTAGCCGCCTCTACCTACGTGCGGTACGGAATGTCCGTACGATTTTTGACCGGCGCCGAAGGCGCCCACCTCCCCATACGTTTTTAAGGGAAATATCCACATTTTCCTACAAAAATGAAGTTTTCCCTTGAAATCCATAGATCGAGACCAAAATATATTGTAAATTGATCACAATTTTCATATAAACATTCCTACCAAGGGCGTAGGCAAGGGGGGGGGGGGCAAGGGGGCCATACTCCCCCATTACATATAGAGTTGCAGGGGCGTGTTCAGGCACATGAAAAGGGGGTGACTGGCATGGTGATGACGATATGCCAGCGATTACGGCGCAATAGACGGTTAACTTATAATGATATATGCACATATGAGACCAGGAGAGGGAATACAATCATTTTTTTGCAAAGGCGCGCTCATGAATGGAAAAAAGGGGGTTATATTATTGCAAGGAAACTAAGATGCATGGGCCTACAATGACATAACATACTGCAGTTTTCGGATGAAACACGCACCACAGGGTACTCTCCGAACGATTATGAGATAATAGGCGAGTCCAGGTAGGGTAAAAAGGGGGGTAAGCAATGTGAATTGATGTTGTAAGTGAAATAGTCACTGTTCACTAGTTAGTATCATAATAGCGGATACTATACCTATCAAAAGGTCTTGTGCCTCCCCAGTTTGGATCCTGGATGCGTCTTTGATGAAGTACTATATGCAAAAAGGAACTATCCACGATCAGTAACTTCTTTCTAGTGCTGGGAGCAACATGCCTGCGGTTAATATTTTTCCTATCTGACCTCCCTTTTTCACTACCTGGTACTACCGCCTATGGCAAACTTTTTTCTTCTTCTTTTTTTTCTTTTTTTTTCTTTTTTTTAGAAATGTAGATCATGTTGTGGGGAACCAAACTCCGTTTCATTTTTGAAAATCCGACGGGTAGATCTCGAGATCTCCAGGAGGGGGCGGAATCCCCCCCCCCCTTGTTTCAAATAGGGGTAGCCAGGAGCCTGTTACAAATAGGGTTAAAGGGCGATAATCCCCTTTTCCCACAAAAATAGAGTTAGCACCTGAAATCGATAGACGATGCCAAAATGTGATGTAAATTCATCACATTTTGCATATAAACATTCCTACCGAAAGATATTGGCAGTTTCCTACTGATCGCGATCCACGCTTATATCGGTCGGTACTCAGCAAGTACTCGATAACTAATTCAGTAAATTAGCCTCCCTACGCATTGTTATTTATCACGAAGGTATGCAATATGTTTCCTGCACTCTATCTTTTACGAATATGTGCCAAAATTGTATGAACAATCAACAATCATTTGACAAAAAAGTGCATTGAAATCGGCAGTTTAGCTTGGCACCGGCCGGCCGGTGCCAAGCTAAACTACGGCGACCTATTTAGTGTCGGCGATTTGTTTACAAGTGCCCATTCAACAACGTTGAACAGATAGGTGCAAAAGCGCCAGATGTTGCGCTTTCCAATAGTGAAGGGAAAATACCGAGAATTAATTTCCCCAAACTTCCAACTTTGAATTAGGGGAGTTTTATTTAATTCTTAAATTTAGATCACAACAGTTTAATACCATAACGGTAACCAAATAAGTTGTTGCTAACAAAGTCAAAAGGTGATTATCTCCCTTTAAAAGCATGTATATGTAAATACGTAGAAAGGGGCCCCAGCCGGTGTGGATAGGGCCTCTACCAGCTCTTGAAGGGCCCTGCCGATCTGCAGAGGGCCCACTATTGGCATTTATAGGGCCCCTTCCGGTTGTAGAAGGCTCTCTGCCGGCCTTTATATGGCCCTGCCGATCTGTAGAGGGTCCCTGCCGATCTGGAGAGGGCCCTCTGCCGGCCTTTAGAGGACTCTGCCGATCTGTAGATCGCCCTGACGATCTGTAGATCGCCCTGCCAATCTGTAGAGGGCCTCTGTCGGGATTTAGAGGGCCCTGTCGACCTGTAGAGGGCCCTCTTCCAGACTTTAGGGGCCCTGTCGATCTGCAGAGTGTCCCAGCCAATCTGTAGAGGGCCCTCTGCTGGCCTTTAGAGGGCCCTGCTGATCTGTAGAGTGAGTGTAGGGGGCCCTCTGCCGGCCTTTAGAGGGCCCTGCTGATCTGTAGAGGGCCCTCTGCTGGCCTTTAGATGGTCCTGTGGTGATAGAGGTGGTCTGCCGGTCGAGCGCCGGTGAGGCTCTCGAAGGAAGACCAGTCAAAGTTCTCATTGCTTTTTCAGTGTATGCTAGTAACGTCTGAGAGGAGTACAAGGCTTTGACAATGTAGGCTTTGGCTTTTACTCGAACTCGGGCTGCCACTACCAGGAAAGGTCAGAAGCCCAGAGCTCTCCCACTGAGCTACAGGGGCGAACCAATCGCTCGTTTCTGCACTATCAAGGACTTTTAATGTTAGTTTCATAATTCCTACTCCAGAATCCAGATCACTGCACAATAATTCAGATGGGGCTGAATTAATGCATTGTACTGCAATAGAAGTTGCTGTGAGGATAAATAAAGCTTGGATATTCCGATAACTCCTATATATTACGGCTTATCACACATATTACACTATACATATGACGATTCCATTTATGATTTTCATCTACAAGAACTCCTAAGTATTTAATGCATGTTTTGCTCGTGATTGGTGTATTAAAGGGAAATAATGACCTTTTGATTTTGTTAGTAACAATTTCTTAGGCTACCGTTATGTTTTTAAAATTATTTTATTTAAATTTAAGAATTAAATAAAATTATTCCCAAATTCAAAGTTGTAAGTTTGGAAAAAATACAAAACAAGTACCTTGTGTACTTCATGAAGGTCATTGACAAATTCGTCCTTCCCTACCATTGTTAACATCGAGTGCGGCATTTGTGGAGGCTCTGTGACATTTCCGATCAAACTGAGCGCTGCTCGGACACCCGCCAGTAGCGCTTTCGTTCTCCATGGCAACCAGGCGTCAGCCAATCAAAAGCCAGAAAGGGAATACGTTCTGGCTTTTCATTGGCTCACGCCTGGTTGCCATGGAGAACGAAAGCGCTACTAGCGTGCGTTCGAGCAGCGCTCTGATCCGTGAAGCAATCCGTGAAGCATCCGTGATGCATGACTGACTATCAGTATAAGTCATGAATAACAACAACATGCAAACTATACCAACTCGAATAAAATAAGAGCGGAATGAATTGAACCCCAGGCAAGCTAGTATTCGCAAAGCACTCGGCACTGCGCCACAATAGCAAAAGGTGAGGGAAATGCATATTGGATACAATATTATTACGTCACAAGTTTCTGAAGTGTCAACTACTATGAAATACAGTGATAAAATACCTTTAATAATGATTAACAAGAAAATTCAAACTTAAAAACAATAATTTGAATAAGTCTTTAATTAGCTTTCAACTCGAAATCAGATATATTTTGCAATGCTACACAAGAATGGCACCTGTGACGTCATTAACAAAGCCTGCCACGGGACTTGGGTAAACTAATCAGGAACAACTCGCCAAGTGCGCCGAGATGGTTAAGTGCGCTGAGAAGCATGACAATGACTTTGTAAACAAATCGCCGACGCTAAATAGGTCGCCGTCGATGTGCATCGATGAGCTTCTGATTTATTTGCCAGTTTTGTGTTATTGTTCGTTAGTTTTTTGGGGAAAAATTATTATTTTGCATGATAACATAAAGCATAGTGTTATATACAGCCACAGACAAACTATACACAACTCCTAATGTTGAAAACAAATGAATCGATTTTCAAAAATTGAGGGTCGCAACCACTAACTATGCCGCGTTGATGTGCATCGATGAGCTTCCGATTTTATTGCCACTTTTTCCAATCGCTGTTAGTTTTAGAAGATCGCCGGGCATATAATCACAACAAGCAGAACGCACAATATATTTTCCACTCCATTGCGTAAAAAAAACAATACGGGAAAAGCCTGCAGTTTGATGAGGACCAAAAGTACTTGACAAAAGGTCAGAAATAGTGCAAGTACCGGTCGTTAAAAGTGTGGAACGCTTATCAACTTTAACTTGAAATATCTTTCGGTAGGGAAGTTTTCATGCAAAATGTGATGAATTTACAATATATTTTGATCTCGTCTGGCGATTTCAAGTGCTAACTCCATTTTAGTGGAAAAAGGTCATTATTTCCCTTTAAATAATACTATGTCAAGATCTTGTCACGCCACCGATCTTGAATATATTTGGTAATTTGTCTTCGATGCATTTAGTGATAAGATATTTACATGGAACCAATCGTTATTTTTTGGAATTAATTCATTAATCTTTATTTGGAGCTCTTCAGCCTTTCTAGCTTGAATACACATTGCCATATATTATCAGCAAATAAGTAAAAGGTACTTGTGTCTGTTGTATTGCTGATGTCATTAATATAGAGAATAAATCAAAGAGGACCTAAAATTGAACCATGTGGGACGCCAATTTGAATAATTTGTTTCTTAGATGCAACCTCATATTGCCATTTTATGCCTCTTATTAATATATATCTCTATCGTGTTGTAAAAAAACTCGTATCACAATGCCGTGTATTTTTTCTCTCAAGAAACTGTATCCAAAGCTTTTTGTAAATCAAGGTATAATGAGCATGTTATTTCGTTATTTTGTAGATATTTTGTAACTTCATCGTACATGTGCACAATTGGCATGTACGTACTCTGCTGTTTCCTGAATCCGAATTGAAGAAGATTCAGGATAATATTTTCATTAACCCGCGCCCCGCTGGAGCTGGCAGAATCTCCCCTCCCCCCTCTCGGATTTTCTGAATAACATGAAAACAATGATAGATATCGACGTCAATCTTCAGTACATAATGCTGCAGGGACTCGTCTAACATGTTAACTGCGGGGGCTAAACCCCCGAAGTCACAGCTCCTGCCCTGCCAGTCGAGGCAAAAAACGGCCACTGGGGGGGGGGGGGGGGGAGCTTAAACGGGTGATTGTTGTTGGCGAGATGCCCAAATTGTATCTGTTCTGTGCAAGTTATAGGCCAGGGATGTAGGATCCTATTCAGTTGAGATGGCTTCACCCCCCCCCCCCCCCCCCACTTGGACTAAGAAGTGGGTCAAATCCGGGGAGAAATATGTATTTTTATGGATTTGCATGGTACTTTAACCCGTCATTGACTGGGGGGCATTCAACGCCCCCCCCCCCCCCTGATGAATGTTCATAATAGCTCACAAACCAATAGAGGTATCAACGTGAAACTGTAGGACCTTCTTCTAAATCACGTTTACGTCATCTGTGAAAAAATAAAGCAATTTCGCCGAACAAATTTCGAGTTATAGCGAATTTAGTGACGTCACTACACACGAGTTTTACACAAAACAAATCAGCTAACTATAACAGACCGTACAAATGCCATATTTTGGGCGAAATGTGATCCAAAAACGGCAAAAGATAGAAAATGGCAAGGGCTACAACATGGCTATCACGGATTTGTGTGTATAAAGTTTTTCACCCCCCCCCCCCCAAAAAAAAAAAACTATTTGGGGGACAAATTCCCACAAAATTAGACATTTCAAAGATATTTAAAAAAACTGGATTATAAAACTGGATTTGGCTTTTGTTGACCAGATACCGACAGATAAATGCCAGGACTGTATTTCTGAGACAAAACTAATCTAAAAAGATGCCTTTTTCATTTAGATTTATATATTTCCAATTTTGACCTTCAGTGACCTGAACTTGACCTGAACTTGACATTAACTTCACATAAACGAAGTGAGGTGGTAAAATTACTATCACTATCGAGTTCTACGTGGAAAATAACCCATAAAACATGTGTTGCATGATTTTCGTAGATATTTTGCACATAGTGACTTTTTGTGACCTGACCTTGACCTTGAATTTTACCAACAATCTCACTTTAGCTGATGCGGGATGTTTATCGTACATTTGGTAGTACTGCGTGTGAAAATGGTCGTAATCGAAGGCTTTGGATGAAAAGTATGGCCCATAACCTCAAACACGTCTATTTTGACCTCTGACCTGACCTTTGACCTGACATTTGATCTCACTTTGACATTTTTTAGTATGCTTTAGATTTGTCTCATTCAGAGCTTTCGAATGCCGCCTTGCGTGTCTCGCTGGGATGATTGGTTCGCAAGATAAACAGGGGGGCGTTTAACGCCCCCCCCCCCCCCCCACCCCCACCCCCCACAGTCATTGGTGTTCGGCTCACACCCCAGTCAATGCCGGGTTAAGCGATTTTTCCCAGCTCAGCCCCCCCCCCCCCCCAACTTTTCTGGAGAAGCTGCACTCCTGTTATAGGTCATACGACCAGATGCACACACATATACATATAGTTATTGTAACTGAGACAATAATGACTCAAACGATATAATACAGGTATTAGCAAAGCTTTCGATAGCAAGTCTCATGATCACTGTGAGATGCTGAAAGTGAAGCAAAAAACACTAGCGAAAATAAACGCAGGTCAAATAAGGCTATTTTTTAATAAAAGCATGCGCATTTGTATATGACACTATCACTGCTAGTTTTGCCGAACTGATTCCATCTTTGAAGGTAACACAGCTTAAAGGGAGTGTGCCTACTCACATCGCTTAGTTGGGGTTATTGACACTGGTCTATAGAACACAATTTTCTGAATTGAACCATTACTTCATTTCTCCAGATTCACCCTAGTTGCTGAGCTATTCAAAGACTCCAGGAATTTGCTTGGGAGCAAAAAGTTATCGGGTAGACTCCAGAAGGCTTCCGCTACTAGAAGCACTGCAACTATCGATTAAACTGCTAGCATATTGTTAGCGCCGGCCAATAGCAATTCAACAAAACAGCTCGTGCACGCTGATAGCAGCAGCCGAACAGAAACTGGACGGCCATCATGTTTTTCGATGATGGCCGTTTCGATGATGGCCGATGGTCATTTTTTAAGAAGATATCAATTTAGAGCTACGAAACTTGCACATAATAAAGTTCACAGTGGCAAGAACGTGCTGTGCAAAACTCGTCTTTCTATCTTGCATGATGTGACCGTAATTGTATTGTCTTATGTGCGCCGTCTTACATAACATCACCATAGTGGCGATCGTTTTATAGATATCGAAACAAAAATAAACAAAAAAACAATATAAGTGAAAATTCAGCTAAAGGGGCTCCAGATGTGAATTTCATCATATACAACAATCAAACCAACAGCTACTTACCGTATGATAAATATTTTTGACATTCCAAAACGGTAGGCACACTCCCTTAAAGATATTCACTTACCCAGTTTTCAGCATATATTTTGGAGTTTATAGATAGATGAACTGGACAAAGGAATGAATTAGTGTTGAACATTACTTCAAAACCTTAAAATCCAAGTACATGACCAATTAATGAATGCCATGTCATATTCAATATTCATTTGAACCCTCCGGTAAGGAACACCAATAAAGTGATTACCGAGCGGGTGCAAAGCGCCCGTGAGGTTTCTCGTCAACTTACTAGACAAATTTACATTTCACCCGGCCCGACCCGACCCGGCCATACAGACGCTTTTCGGAAGGTAATAACTTTGCAACCACTGATCCGATTGAGATCGGGTTTTCACCATTGGATAGGACCATGAAATTAATTTTGATTTTGTTATGATGCGTTCTGATAGGGGTGGTACCACAGAGCGTGGCAACTGGCACCCTCAAACGTCTAAATGAACATAAATCATTCTTGATCATAAATGGCTTGATTTATCTAAGCATTCGTTTTGTTATACGCTGAAGCATGCAGGGCTCAGGACGTACTCCCTTTTGGCGGATTCGAGAAAGGAGATCATGTACAATTTAATAAAACTTAATTTGTATGTTGGCATGCATGGAGGCCTGGCATTTTGTATGGGGGACTAAAAGGACTAAAATGACTATGTGTTACTACCACGTGTGCTCCCGTACCGTTTCATATTTCAAACCTGTTTTAGCTTTACCTGTGCACGCCCGCTCGGTCATCGCCAAAAAGGCGTTAAACTATGATGTATATTTCATGTAGGCATGCATATATGTCATTTTCAAGGGTCCCAGCCGAAATCCATTTACTGGAGGGGGAGTACCAATGATCGCAGCGAGACGCGCAAGGCGGCATTCGAAAGCTCTTTATGAAACACATCTAAATCCTACTCGAAATGTTGTCATTGAGGTCATATGTCAGGTCACGGTCAGGTCAAAGGTCAAAATCGAGGTACTTGGGTGAATGGGACATAGGTAGTAGGTACTTTCCATCCGAAGTCTTCGATTGAAACCATGATCACTCAAAGTGCTCTCAAAGATATAATACACATCCCCATGAGCTAAAGAAAGAATGTTGGCAAAAGTAAAGGTCAAGGTCACTGTCACAAAAGGTCACCATGAGCAAAATATATACGAAAGTCATGCGACGTATGTTTTATGGGTTATTTTACACGTATAATTCGATAGTGATAGTCATTTTACCACCTGACTTCATTTAAAGGAAATAGTTCACCTTTAACATTAGTTTTAAACTGATATATCGGTTTTGTAGCCCGTGTTGGGAAACCCCTATATGCAAGTTGTCTTGACTGAACAGACTCTCCAGCCGAATATATTTGATTTTGTGGCGAAGGAATGCGGTGCTGGCGAAAGAATGTGGTCTGGATCTAGCCCGGGCAGAGGCTATACCATCAGCCAATCAGCTTGCAGCTGGTGCTAGCAAGCGAACCACCGGCCACCGGTTGGCACATCTCTAATGCCAGTCTACGCTTACACGACTACTTTCGAATATGATTGGCTGAGCCATTTTTTTTTATTCGCCTAACGTCAGGACTCTGACTCAGAGAATATGCATATAGTTTTGATAAACAATAATAATTTACGGCCTTCTGCCCTGAATCGGCGCGATATAAGGCCATTTTTGACAATATTAAAATAAATTGTATTACACAAATATAATACAATCGTGTTTGGGAAATTGTCCAAGGTGAACTATTTCCTGTAAAGGAGGTCATATAATAGTTAACCTTGGAAAATTTTCCCAAACACGATTTTATTATATTTTGAAATACAATTTATTTTTATATTGTCAAAAATGGCCTTATATCGCGCCGATTCAGGACAGAAGGTCGTACATTATTATTGTTTATGAAAACTATATGCATACTCTGTGTCAGAGTCCTGACGTCACTTGAATTAAAAAGAATGGCTCAGCCAATCATATTCGAAAGTAGTCGCGTAAGGATAGACTCGCATTAGAGATGTGCCAACCGGCGGCCGGCGGTTCGCTTACTAGCACCAGCTGCAAGCTGATTGGCTGATGGTATAGCCTCTGCCCGGGCTAGATGCAGCACCACATTCTTTCGCCAGTACCGCATTCCTTCGCCAAGAAATAAAATATATTCGGCTGGAGAGTCTTTTCAGTCAAGAAAACTTGCAGATAGGGGTTTCCGAGCACGGGCTACAAAACTGTTATCTTAGTTTAAACTAATGTTGAAGGTGAACTATTTCCTTTAAGTGAAGTTAGTGTCAAAGTCAGGTCAAGGTCAGCTCACATAAGGTCAAAATTTGAAATTGATGGATATAAATAAAAAGCATGCTTCTGGACCAGTTTTGCCTGAGAAATGCAGCGGTGACGTTCAGTTATTCGCAGCTGGTCATAAATAACACAAACAAATGACAACAAAATACGGCATGAGTTACCCAGAGGTATGTACTTTAGAAGCCATAAGTCAGTCAAAAATGGTGATATTGTTTTAAAGTTGTGTTTGGGAATTGTGGTTCTCTAATGTGCCCATGTGGTTCTCTAATATTCACGTTTTTTTTTTATATCTTTGAAAAAAATGAATTTGTGGGCATTAAAAAATGTTTATTTGTTATTTTGGGGTAAAAAAAAAATCCAAAACTCCGAGATAGCTATTTAGTAGCCTTTGCCATTTTGTTTATCTTTTGCGGTTTTTGATTGCATATTTCTCAAAATGACCTTGACCTTTCACCTTTGTGACCTTTGTACCTTTGTACAGTAAAATTACCTTTGTAACCTTTGTCTGTTCAATTTTAGCTGATTTCTTCGTCAAACACGTGTGTAGTGAGTCACTAAATTCGATCTCAAAATTCTCAAAGATTTGTCGACGAAATTGCTTTATTTTTGCACAGAAGACGTAAAATTGATGTGAGAAAGGGTATTTAAAGTTTCATGTTGATAGCGCTGTTGGTTTTTAAAGCTATTGCATCGTCAGGAAATAGTTCACCTTCAACATGGGGTTTTGAACTGAAATAGCAGTTTTGTAGCCCGTGTTGAGAAATCCTTATCTGCAACTTTGCTTGGCTGAAAAGACTCTCCAGCCGAAGATATTTGACTTTTTGGCGAAGGAATGCGGCGCATATATGATATACCGTACCGTCTGAGAGTGCCAGCACTGCCATTGAGCATGCGCAGACCAATAATGCACACCATAAACTTAATAATTTACGACCTTCTGTCCTGAATTGGCGCGATGTAGGACCATTTTTGAAAATAAAAAAAGAAACTGTATTAAAAAATATAATAAAATCGTGCTCTGAAAAAACTTCCGAAGGTGAACTATTTCCTTTAACCCGGCAGTCACTGGGGTATATTCTGTAACACCACTCACTGGGGGGGGGGGGGGGGGGGGGGGGGGGGGGGCTTTTTTTAGCCCCCCCCCTGGTATCTTCAGAACCAATGATTGCAGCGGGACGCACAAGGCGGCATTCGAAAGCGCTCAATGAGATAAGCCTAACGCAAACTTAAAAATGTCAAATTAAGGTCACATGTCAGGTCACGGTCAAGTCAAACGTCAAAATCGAGGTATTTGAGTTTATGGACAATACTTGCCATCCATGGCCTTCGATTACGCCTATAATCACCCAAAGTGATGTCAAAGGTATGATACATATCCCACATGAGCTAAAGTGAGATTGTTGGAAAAGAGCAAGGTCAAGGTCAGGTCACAAAAGGTTACTACACTCAAAATATCAACGAAAGTCATGCAGCACATGGTTTATGGATGCTTTTACGCGTAGAATTCGATAGTATAAGTCATTTTACCACCTGACTTCATTTACGTGAAGTTAGTGTCAAGTTCAGGTCAAGTTCAGGTCACTGAAGGTCAAAATTTGAAATTGATAAATCGAAATAAAAAAGGCATGTTTCTATATCAGATTTATCTAAAGAAAACAGTGCTGGCATTTATTTGTCTGTATCCGGTCAATAAAATAAAAAAAACGCAATTTCAAAATCTGACGTCATGATTTATCCATACTTTATGTCATGAAAGTAAAAAAGATGATATAATTTTTAAATTTGGTGTGGTAGTTGCCCATATGTTGTTATCTGATATATATTCCGGTTTTTCAATATCTTTCAAATATTTGATTTTGTGAGCATTTTTTCAAAAAAAGTTTTTTTGAAAATTTTGGGTCAAAACCCAAATGTTTCGAAATTTCGAGATAGCCGGTTTGTAGCCCTTGCAATGTTCTACCTTTTAGCGTTTTTCGATTGCATTTTGCTTCATATGCGGCATTTGTAGGGCCTGGCAAAATTTAGCCGATTTTGGTGTCAAAATCATGTTTAGTGACGTCACTAAATTCACTATATCTCAAAAAATTCTGACGAATTTTTTTAATTTTTTCTTATAATGTGTAAAAATGATGCCCGGATAGGTACTGAAAGTTTGGCGTCGATATCTGCATTAGTTATTGAGATATGCCTAATATTCCTAAGGGGGGACTAAAAGCCCCCCCCCCCCCCAGTGACTCGCGGGTTAAGTTCGTCAGGGGGGACGCCGCCAGTCAATGGCGGATTAATAGCAATGTATAATTTGGCTGCTTATATAACATAATCTTATATAACATCTTAACATAATTGTTTGCATGCACAACTATTTATTTTATGAATATTACTGCCCGTTAGAACAATATCAATGGACTATGGAAAAACCAGAGTAAGTGTGACTGCTCGTGGACAAGAACTGGTGAAATTAAAATAAGTCATCTCAACTCTCAAGCCTCCCCCCAGTCAAATTTCCTTAGACGAGTCCCTGCCGGGGTTCAATCCCTCGGCGGGCATCTGAAAAAGTATGCCCGGCTCCCCATACCCCTCGGTTGGTTTGTGGACCAATCACTGTATCCTCTTGGGATCAAGGTGCTAATTGGAACTCTCACCCTGTTCCGAGCAGGGGCGGGTCCAGGGGGGCCAAGCCCCCCCCCCCCCCCCCCAGGCCCTGAAACTATGATTTGCCACCACAAACGGTCAGACGTACAGTTCTAAAAATTGCCTTTGCAGCAGTCAAAATCCAGCTGAAAAACTTGAAAATTTAACGCCGCTTCGCGGCATGACACACAATTAGCAATTGCTTATACAAATTTAGAAAATTGACATGAATTAATTAAGTGTCTGGCAGAGGCTCTCCTTGGCGGTACCTAATTGCTAGCCCCAGGGCCCACTCACTTCATAAAATATTAAAGCGAGCTACATGTTTAGCTAGTCTGCCAAGTTCCGATAAAAACGCAAAGACGCGGACATCAGCTCCCGGAAGCTGCTCCAGCGGTGCCCAACTTGCTGGACCGAAGAGTTAATAGTGGAACCAGGCCAGGACCATCTCTCCAAGCCATCTCGCCCCAAGCTCCTCAAGATGCACAGAGATCATTTATGCGCGGAAAAGTCGTTCTGCATCTTGCTGCTTTTAAACCGTTTGCACTGCTACCAGTTGTTTGTTACAGTTCGGTACATATGTATACAGTTATTTTCATATATACTATTGAGCGCTGACTGCCACCGGTCTTCGTGATTTACTCTCCGAGGAGTATGTATATGAAAAACTACCTTAATTTCAACATTTTTGCATCATACCGAGATGTGCAACCAGGAATAGGGGTTACCTGAGGCTTGGTTCCACTCATGGTCTGGTTTCTGGTTCCAA
Organism: Chirona hameri; assembly: GCA_036785665.1. Taxonomy (NCBI): domain Eukaryota; kingdom Metazoa; phylum Arthropoda; class Thecostraca; order Balanomorpha; family Balanidae; genus Chirona; species Chirona hameri. Next base: position 149,994 of record JAXIVJ010000525.1, read on the forward strand.
TGTTACAATTTCGTTTTCCACGACCTAAAATTGAAATTTTAACGCCGCTTCGCGGCGTCACATCGGTGGCCATCCTCATAACAAAGCCATCGTCATCGTCTTCAGTTCGTTGTAACGGTGACTTGAATGAATAGCATCTTTAGCTTCTTATCCTCTACAAGGTCCATATTTCCTGGTTTTATTAGGCAAACCTGTAAAAATTCGCGCCGCTTCGCGGCGCTAAATAACAAGAACCTACTATAACATGAAAACCACATTACACATTCTATAAAGGCTTAAATACACGCATACAAATGGGGGGTACATTTTTTTCGTCATTTCAGCTGACCCCCACTAAAAAAATGAACGACGCCCCTGCCCAACCCTCCTCCCCTCCCTCCCTCCCTCCCCCCCCCCCCCCCCCCCCCCGCTTAATAACTTTTGGGAAATACGCCACTGGATTTGCTCCCCCCCCCCCAAAAAAAAAGACTGCTAGATCCGCCCCTGGTTCCGAGGGGTATGGGGAGCCGGGCAGACCTTTTCAGAGGCCCGCCGAGGGATTGAACCCCGGTCCCCGGCACAGAAGGCAATTATCTTACCACTGCGACGAGTTGCTCCCCCATACCCCTCGGAACAGGGTGAGAATTCCAATTAGCACCTTGGTCCAAGGTAGGGGGGGCAAATCCAAAAAGTTTCACACAATTCTGAAAACTCATCGGATTTCGCTTGCTTGTGCATCGATAACTGATTTAAAACAAACTTTCCTTAGTAAAAGTTGCTTAGATTGTATATTATCTCAGGAAATGTGTCAAATTTGAGTCGATTTCAGGTGGTTGGCGGGGGGGGGCATGGCCCCGTGGCCCACCATCTGGATCCGTTCATGCCTTGGTCCCAACAGGATACGGTGCTTGGTCCACAAAACCAAACCAAACTGTATTACGTAGGTTATAATTTTCCACGCAGCGTCGCAGTCTTTGGTCTCCTGATGCCTGCTGGGTGGCAGAGGAGCGCGTGAGTGAATTTCCTTGTATAGGTACCTATGTTATGTGGAATACGTCTACGACTCTACTAGTATTAAGTAGGGTAATTAGGTGCAGTTAAAAACAAAATCCCAATGTTCTTTTTGTAGCTGAGGCATTCCACGACAAATCGACAAAAACAAAATGCAAAATGACACCGTCATGTCACCGATTTTAACCAAAATTGGTATATGGGGTAACCTGTGGCGCTAAAGCGAGCTGAGAAAGTTGTATTACAATGCAAGCAGTGGTTCCGGAGATATTGCCTCGGGCATTTTTAGGTCACGGTGCCTGTCAATCTTTGACAGCCCATATGGCAGGGAATTTATTAAGCAATATATATGTATTGCATGTCATTATAATGGCAATGAGCTGTTTTATAACATGGTGATGTCGATTTTTTCATTTTCGAAAATTTCCAAATTTAGTACGTTTTCGTAATTTTACAACTTTTTTGGATACCTTTTCCCAAATATGATTCTAATTTATAGCTATGCTTTTCTTACGTGTAAGGTGTCAATTAAGTGCAAAAATCAAATTGAGGGATATTTGTCTCCAAATATCCCAAATTTTGTCATTTTAAATGCTATTTTTTATTTTAATAAAATATCCTTTTCGCTAATAACTTTTGACTGAATAAAACTAGAATTGTACGGTAAACGTCATTGTGCTCTTCTCATCAAGACGAGTTGAATTTTCTGCAGCATGACCTCTTTCTGACATTTGATGACCTTGACCTTAAATTTCAAAGTTAGTATTTTTGTTGAAATTTTGAATCTTTTTGGATACCCAAGCCAAATGTATTTCCTATTTTTGACTTTATTATTGTTAAGTGTAAAGAAGTGTCGTTCAAACATAACAATAAAATGTATGGTTATTTGTCTTCAACTATGCCAATTTTTCCAATTGTATATGTTCTTTTTTGTGAAAGATGTTATTCTCCAATAACTTTTGACTGAATAAAGATAAAAAGGTAAAAATGGACACCATTTTGTTATTTTCGTCAAGACGCGTTGAATGATATACAGTACATTTGGTGACCTTCACCTACGTAGGTCAATGTCAAGGTTCAAGGTTAGGTTTCCAATTGTGGCCTATGTGGCGATGTTATATATATTAAAACTTGTCCTGTTGCGAAGAATTCGATTGTGCTTAAATAACGCCTGATCGTCAATGGCAACTGTTGAATTCATTTGAATTTGAATGTCGAATAGCAACTTCATAACTTCTTTCTCGGTGTAAAGAAAACCCGGAAATGTCTCAGTTTGCTTTATAATCATCACCGATCGCGCAATTATTTTAATACCAATGAATCTAATAATACCAATGAAATTAATTAATTCAAAACAAGTTCAAAGATATATAACATCGCTGGGTAGGTCAAATTTGGAAAGGTTACCTTGCGCCGTGACCTTGACCTTAGGACCTTGCCCGTTAAGGTCGATGACCTTGACATTAGGTCAAGGTCATCAAATGCCAGAGGTCATGCTGCACAGCATTCAACGCGTCTTGATAACAAAATGACGTTTACCGTGCCCTTCTAGCTTTATTCAGTCAAAAGTCATTAGCGAATAACTTATTTGTATATAAAATAGCATGCAAAATGACAAATTTTGAGATATTTGGAGGCAAATATCATCAATTTTATTTGTCCACTTAATTGAGACGTCCTTACACGTAATATCATAGCGAAAAATTAGAAACACGTTTGATAGTACGATAGTACAAATAATCGAACTTTGCTGCGTGGTCGTATTCCGAATCACAAGGAGGGAAGGGTGTTGTAGTGAACGTTACTTTGCAGTTAGCATGTCCATGCGATAGTAAAAATAAACTTGCATTACTCTTTTTATTTGAAAAGGTCTATTGTGGTATGTGGATTCGAATACCAAAACAATGTGATCAACCCTGAATCCAAGTCCGCACAAGGGGAAAATGGGGGTACCTTTTAGGTCATATGGAAGCACCCTGGGCCCGGAAGGCCCCCAGTGAAATTATCCCCCCCCCCCCCCCCCTATTGGGAGGCTGGATCCGCCAGTGTCCACACCAAGGAAACCCGTGTTGTCCAGACATTTTATTTATATTACCAAATTTGGTTCAATTCATTCCGATATGTTCCGCAACTACAATCTTCCTACAGGTACATACCGAAACTACAATCTCGCCGGGTGCAAATGAGCAATTCGCTGCTCATGTGTTTTGTACGCTCAATCTACCATGTGGGTATGTAATCAGCAGTCATTAAAATAAATCACTCGCGAAATCCTACGTCGAAAATAGCGAAACATCGTTCTTGAACATTGCGATGCATATCTATCGTACTACGCATACGCAATACAGGTACGGCGTAGTGAATCAAATCACTGACAGGCACAGTCGCTCGGCTCAGAATCTCTCGCTAAGCGTGCTTCCGATGACAACTTACAGTTAAGCACCAATCTAGTCTGGCGGTTGCTCAAAGTCGTTCCTGTGTTTTAAAGTTTCTAAGTCATGTGAAAATCTAAAAACCACGACCAAATAACAGGCACGTATTTGTACTGCTAGAAGCTTTGTACACTTGATGCCAATATGTACACTGTACAGAGTGTCGTCACGCACTACGGGTTTTCAGCAAACCTATTATAACGACACACACCGCGGCCTTCATAATGCCCAATAAACCCGGTGCAGACGCGCAAACGTCCGCCAATCTCGCGGGGTCTCGTGCATGTTGGCAGCAAACCCCTCTACCGTACACAACCTAACGGAGGGTGCGCCAGACGCCTAAGCTAAAACTCCTCCGAACACTATGAGCCACCAACAGCTCGCCACAAGCCAACTACCAATCCATACAAACAGACGAGACCGGCCTCGCACGGGGACGAAGCCTGCCTGCGGGGCATCACACGAGTCACAGGTACGGACAGGTGGCGCCGGCATCGCACCGGCAGCTGGCGCCGCGGTCAGCCCGGTCCGCCGATCAGTGACAGCGCGGCGGTGCGGCGTCTGGAGGTACTACTGGTCGGCGGTGGGTATCGGAGGTATGGCCGGCTGCCGACCCAGCCAGCCGCCAACCGTCTCCGTCTGCTGCCGCACCAGCCGCTCCAGCTGCTGCGCCAGCAGCTGGCTCTGCTGCTCGACAGAGCGCAGCAGCTGCTGCAGCTGTTGCTGCTGCTGCGCCGGCAGCAGCTGCCCGCGAGCCAGCCACAGCACGCCCAGCACCACCACGATCATCAGCAGCAGCATCCTACGGGGAGAAAGGAGACGGACAGTCAGCAGATGGACATACGGTCAGCGGACAGACACAGTAAGGGTCAGCGGACAGACACCGTACGGTCAGCGGACAGACACAGTAAGGTCAGCGGACACGGTCAGCGGACAGACACAGTACGGTCAGCGGACAGACACAGTACGGTCAGCGGACAGACACAGTACGGTCAGCGGACACGGTCAGCGGACATACACAGTACGGTCAGCGGACACGGTCAGCGGACAGACACAGTACGGTCAGCGGACACGGTCAGCGGACAGACACAGTATGGTCAGCGGACACGGTCAGCGGAGCGGACAGACACAGTACGATCAGCGGACATAGTCAGCGGACACGGTCAGCGGACAGACACAGTACGGTCAGCGGACAGACACAGTACGGTCAGCGGACAGACACAGTACGGTCAGCGGACAAGACACAGTACGGTCAGCGGACACGGTCAGCGGACAGACGCAGGGTCAGCGGACAAACACAGTACGGTCAACGGACACGGTCAGCGGACAGACACAGTATGGTCAGCGGACACGGTCAGCGGACATACACAGTACAGTCAGCGGACAGACACAGTACGGTCAGCGGACACGGTCAGCGGACAGACACAGTACGGTCAGCGGACACGGTCAACGGACAGACACAGTACGGTCAGCGGACACGGTCAGCGGACAGACAGTACGGTCAGCGGACAGACACAGTACGGTCAGCGGACACGGTCAGCGGACACGGTCAGCGGACAGACACAGTACGGTCAGCGGACAGACAGTACGGCCAACGGACACGGTCAGCGGACAGACACAGTACGGTCAGCGGACACGGTCAGCGGACACCCAGTACGGTCAGCGGACAGACACAGTACGGTCAGCGGACACGATCAGCGGACAAACACAGTACGGTCAGCGGACACGGTCAGCGGACATACACAGTACGGTCAGCGGACACGGTCAGCGGACACTGTCAGCGGACAGACACAGTACGGTCAGCGGACAGACACAGTACGGTCAGCGGACACGGTCAGCGGACAGACACAGTACGGTCAGCGGCCAGACACAGTACGGTCAGCAGACAGACACAGTACGGTCAGCAGACAGAGACAGTACGGTCAGCGGACAGACACAGTACGGTCAGCGGACAGACACAGTACGGTCAGCAGACAGACACAGTACGGTCAGCGGACAGACACAGTACGGTCAGCGGACACACAGTACGGTCAGCGGACAGACACAGTACGGTCAGCGGACAGACACAGTACGGTCAGCGGACAGACACAGTACGGTCAGCAGACAGACACAGTACGGTCAGCGGACAGACACAGTACGGTCAGCGGACAGACACAGTACGGTCAGCGGACAGACACAGTACGGTCAGCGGACAGACACAGTACGGTCAGCGGACACACAGTACGGTCAGCGGACACACAGTACGGTCCGCGGACAGACACAGTACGGTCAGCGGACAGACACAGTACGGTCAGCGGACAGACACAGTACGGTCAGCGGACAGACACAGTACGGTCAGCGGACAGACACAGTACGGTCAGCGGACACACAGTACGGTCAGCGGACAGACACAGTACGGTCAGCGGACAGACACAGTACGGTCAGCGGACACACAGTACGGTCAGCAGACAGACAGTACGGTCAGCGGACAGACACAGTACGGTCAGCAGACAGACACAGTACGGTCAGCGGACAGACGCAGTACGGTCAGCGGACAGACACAGTACGGTCAGCAGACAGACACAGTACGGTCAGCGGACACACAGTACGGTCAGCAGACAGAGACAGTACGGTCAGCGGACAGACACAGTACGGTCAGCGGACAGACACAGTACGGTCAGCGGACAGACACAGTACGGTCAGCGGACAGATACAGTACGGTCAGCGGACAGACACAGTACGGTCAGCGGACAGACACAGTACGGTCAGCGGACACAGTACGGTCAGCGGACACACAATACGGTCAGCGGACAGACACAGTACGGTCAGCGGACAGACACAGTACGGTCAGCGGACAGACACAGTACGGTCAGCGGACAGACACAGTACGGTCAGCGGACACGGTCAGCGGACAGACACAGTACGGTCAGCGGACACACAGTACGGTCAGCGGACAGACACAGTACGGTCAGCGGACAGACACAGTATGGTCAGCGGACACGGTCAGCGGACAGACACAGCACGGTCAGCGGACAGGCGCAGTACGGTCAGCGGACACACAGTACGGTCAGCGGACAGACACAGTACGGTCAGCGGACACACATTACGGTCAGCGGACACACAGTACGGTCAGCGGACAGACACAGTACGGTCAGCGGACACACAGTACGGTCAGCAGACAGGCACAGTACGGTCAGCGGACAGACACAGTACGGTCAGCGGACAGACACAGTACGGTCAGCGGACACACAGTACGGTCAGCAGACAGACACAGTACGGTCAGCGGACACACAGTACGGTCAGCGGACACACAGTACGGTCAGCGGACACACATTACGGTCAGCAGACAGACACAGTACGGTCAGCGGACACACAGTACGGTCAGCGGACAGACACAGTACGGTCAGCGGACACACAGTACGGTCAGCGGACAGACACAGTACGGTCAGCGGACACACAGTACGGTCAGCGGACACACAGTACGGTCAGCGGACACACATTACGGTCAGCGGACACACAGTACGGTCAGCGGACACACATTACGGTCAGCAGACAGACACAGTACGGTCAGCGGACACACAGTACGGTCAGCGGACACACAGTACGGTCAGCGGACAGACACAGTACGGTCAGCGGACAGACACAGTACGGTCAGCAGACAGACACAGTACGGTCAGCAGACAGACACAGTACGGTCAGCGGACAGACAGTCCGGTCAGCGGACACAGTACGGTCAGCGGACACACAGTACGGTCAGCAGACAGACACAGTACGGTCAGCGGACACACAGTACGGTCAGCGGACAGACACAGTACGGTCAGCAGACAGACACAGTACGGTCAGCGGACAGACACAGTACGGTCAGCGGACAGACACAGTACGGTCAGCGGACAGACACAGTACGGTCAGCGGACAGACACAGTACGGTCAGCGGACAGACACAGTACGGTCAGCAGACAGACACAGTACGGTCAGCGGACACACAGTACGGTCAGCGGACAGACACAGTACGGTCAGCAGACAGACACAGTACGGTCAGCGGACAGACACAGTACGGTCAGCGGACAGACACAGTACGGTCAGCGGACAGACACAGTACGGTCAGCGGACAGACACAGTACGGTCAGCGGACAGACACAGTACGGTCAGCGGACAGACAGTACGGTCCGCGGACAGACACAGTACGGTCAGCGGACAGACACAGTACGGTCAGCGGACAGACACAGTACGGTCAGCGGACAGACACAGTACGGTCAGCGGACACACAGTACGGTCAGCGGACAGACACAGTACGGTCAGCAGACAGACACAGTGCGGTCAGCGGACAGACACAGTACGGTCAGCAGACAGACACAGTACGGTCAGCGGACACACAGTACGGTCAGCAGACAGACACAGTACGGTCAGCGGACAGACACAGTACGGTCAGCGGACAGACACAGTACGGTCAGCGGACAGGCACAGTACAGTCAGCGGACAGACACAGTACGGTCAGCGGACAGACACAGTACGGTCAGCGGACAGACACAGTACGGTCAGCGGACAGACACAGTACGGTCAGCGGACAGACACAGTACGGTCAGCGGACACACAGTACGGTCAGCGGACAGACACAGTACGGTCCGCGGACAGACACAGTACGGTCAGCGGACAGACACAGTACGGTCAGCGGACACACAGTACGGTCAGCAGACAGACACAGTACGGTCAGCGGACACACAGAACAGTCAGCGGACAGACACAGTACGGTCAGCAGACAGACACAGTACGGTCAGCGGACAGACACAGTACGGTCAGCGGACAGACACAGTACGGTCAGCGGACAGACACAGTACGGTCAGCGGACAGACACAGTACGGTCAGCGGACAGACACAGTACGGTCAGCGGACAGACACAGTACGGTCAGCGGACAGACACAGTACGGTCAGCGGACAGACACAGTACGGTCAGCGGACAGACACAGTACGGTCAGCGGACAGACACAGTACGGTCAGCGGACATACAGTACGGTCAGCGGACAGACACAGTACGGTCAGCGGACAGACACAGTACGGTCAGCAGACAGACACAGTACGGTCAGCGGACACAGTACGGTCAGCAGACAGACACAGTACGGTCAGCGGACAGACACAGTACGGTCAGCGGACAGACACAGCACGGTCAGCGGACAGACACAGTACGGTCAGCGGACAGACACAGTACGGTCAGCGGACAGACACAGTACGGTCAGCGGACAGACACAGTACGGTCAGCGGACAGACACAGTACGGTCAGCGGACAGACACAGTACGGTCAGCGGACAGACACAGTACGGTCAGCGGACAGACACAGTACGGTCAGCGGACAGACACAGTACGGTCAGCGGACAGACACAGTACGGTCAGCGGACAGACACAGTACGGTCAGCGGACAGACACAGTACGGTCAGCGGACAGACACAGTACGGTCAGCGGACACACAGTACGGTCAGCAGACAGACACAGTACGGTCAGCGGACAGACACAGTACGGTCAGCGGACAGACACAGTACGGTCAGCAGACAGACACAGTACGGTCAGCGGACAGACACAGTACGGTCAGCGGACAGACACAGTACGGTCAGCAGACAGACACAGTACGGTCAGCGGACAGATACAGTACGGTCAGCGGACAGACACAGTACGGTCAGCGGACAGACACAGTACGGTCAGCGGACAGACACAGTACGGTCAGCGGACAGACACAGTACGGTCAGCGGACAGACACAGTACGGTCAGCGGACACCGTACGGTCAGCGGACAGACACAGTACGGTCAGCAGACAGACACAGTACGGTCAGCGGACAGACACAGTACGGTCAGCGGACATACACAGTACGGTCATCGGACACATAGCACGGTCAGCGGACACACAGTACGGTCAGCGGACAGACACAGTACGGTCAGCGGACAGACACAGTACGGTCAGCGGACAGATACAGTACGGTCAGCGGACAGACACAGTACGGTCAGCGGAGACACAGTACGGTCAGCGGACAGACACAGTACGGTCAGCGGACAGACACAGTACGGTCAGCGGACAGACACAGTACGGTCAGCGGACACCGTACGGTCAGCGGACAGACACAGTACGGTCAGCGGACAGACACAGTACGGTCAGCGGACATACACAGTACGGTCATCGGACACACAGCACGGTCAGCGGACACACAGTACGGTCAGCGGACAGACACAGTACGGTCAGCGGACAGACACAGTACGGTCAGCGGACACACAGTACGGTCAGCGGACAGGTACAGTACGGTCAGCGGACAGACACAGTACGGTCAGCGGACAGACACAGTACGGTCAGCGGACAGACACAGTACGGTCAGCGGACAGACACAGTACGGTCAGCGGACAGACACAGTACGGTCAGCGGACAGACACAGTACGGTCAGCGGACACACAGTACGGTCAGCGGACAGACACAGTACGGTCAGCGGACAGACACAGTACGGTCAGCAGACAGACACAGTACGGTCAGCAGACAGACACAGTACGGTCAGCGGACAGACAGTCCGGTCAGCGGACACACAGTACGGTCAGCGGACACACAGTACGGTCAGCAGACAGACACAGTACGGTCAGCGGACACACAGTACGGTCAGCGGACAGACACAGTACGGTCAGCAGACAGACACAGTACGGTCAGCGGACACACAGTACGGTCAGCGGACAGACACAGTACGGTCAGCAGACAGACACAGTACGGTCAGCGGACAGACACAGTACGGTCAGCGGACAGACACAGTACGGTCAGCGGACAGACACAGTACGGTCAGCGGACAGACACAGTACGGTCAGCGGACAGACAGTACGGTCAGCGGACAGACACAGTACGGTCAGCGGACAGACACAGTACGGTCAGCGGACAGACACAGTACGGTCAGCGGACAGACACAGTACGGTCAGCGGACACACAGTACGGTCAGCGGACAGACACAGTACGGTCAGCAGACAGACACAGTACGGTCAGCGGACAGACACAGTACGGTCAGCAGACAGACACAGTACGGTCAGCGGACACACAGTACGGTCAGCAGACAGACACAGTACGGTCAGCAGACAGACACAGTACGGTCAGCGGACAGACACAGTACGGTCAGCGGACAGACACAGTACGGTCAGCGGACAGACACAGTACGGTCAGCGGACAGACACAGTACGGTCAGCGGACAGACACAGTACGGTCAGCGGACAGACACAGTACGGTCAGCGGACAGACACAGTACGGTCAGCGGACAGACACAGTACGGTCAGCGGACAGACACAGTACGGTCAGCGGACAGACACAGTACGGTCAGCGGACAGACACAGTACGGTCAGCGGACAGGCACAGTACAGTCAGCGGACAGACACAGTACGGTCAGCGGACAGACACAGTACGGTCAGCGGACAGACACAGTACGGTCAGCGGACAGACACAGTGCGGTCAGCGGACACACAGTACGGTCAGCGGACAGACACAGTACGGTCCGCGGACAGACACAGTACGGTCAGCGGACAGACACAGTACGGTCAGCGGACACACAGTACGGTCAGCAGACAGACACAGTACGGTCAGCGGACACACAGAACAGTCAGCGGACAGACACAGTACGGTCAGCAGACAGACACAGTACGGTCAGCGGACAGACACAGTACGGTCAGCGGACAGACACAGTACGGTCAGCGGACAGACACAGTACGGTCAGCGGACAGACACAGTACGGTCAGCGGACAGACACAGCACGGTCAGCGGACAGACAGTACGGTCAGTGGACAGACACAGTACGGTCAGCGGACACACAGTACGGTCAGCGGACAGACACAGTACGGTCAGCGGACAGACACAGTACGGTCAGCGGACATACAGTACGGTCAGCGGACAGACACAGTACGGTCAGCGGACAGACACAGTACGGTCAGCAGACAGACACAGTACGGTCAGCGGACACAGTACGGTCAGCAGACAGACACAGTACGGTCAGCGGACAGACACAGTACGGTCAGCAGACAGAGACAGTACGGTCAGCGGACAGACACAGTACGGTCAGCGGACAGACACAGTACGGTCAGCAGACAGACACAGTACGGTCAGCGGACAGACACAGTACGGTCAGCGGACAGACACAGTACGGTCAGCGGACAGACACAGTACGGTCAGCGGACAGACACAGTACGGTCAGCGGACAGACACAGTACGGTCAGCGGACAGACACAGTACGGTCAGCGGACAGACACAGTACGGTCAGCGGACAGACACAGTACGGTCAGCGGACAGACACAGTACGGTCAGCGGACAGACACAGTACGGTCAGCGGACAGACACAGTACGGTCAGCGGACAGACACAGTACGGTCAGCGGACAGACACAGTACGGTCAGCGGACAGACACAGTACGGTCAGCGGACAGACACAGTACGGTCAGCGGACAGACACAGTACGGTCAGCGGACAGACACAGTACGGTCAGCGGACAGACACAGTACGGTCAGCGGACAGACACAGTACGGTCAGCGGACAGACACAGTACGGTCAGCGGACAGACACAGTACGGTCAGCGGACAGACACAGTACGGTCAGCGGACAGACACAGTACGGTCAGCGGACAGACACGTACGGTCAGCGGACAGACACAGTACGGTCAGCGGACAGACACAGTACGGTCAGCGGACAGACACAGTACGGTCAGCGGACACACAGTACGGTCAGCGGACAGACACAGTACGGTCAGCGGACAGATACAGTACGGTCAGCGGACAGACACAGTACGGTCAGCGGACAGACACAGTACGGTCAGCGGACAGACACAGTACGGTCAGCGGACAGACACAGTACGGTCAGCGGACAGACACAGTACGGTCAGCGGACACCGTACGGTCAGCGGACAGACACAGTACGGTCAGCAGACAGACACAGTACGGTCAGCGGACAGACACAGTACGGTCAGCGGACATACACAGTACGGTCATCGGACACACAGTACGGTCAGCGGACACAGTACGGTCAGCGGACAGACACAGTACGGTCAGCGGACAGACACAGTACGGTCAGCGGACAGACACAGTACGGTCAGCGGACAGACACAGTACGGTTAGCGGACAGATACAGTACGGTCAGCGGACAGACACAGTACGGTCAGCGGACAGACACAGTACGGTCAGCGGACAGACACAGTACGGTCAGCGGACAGACACAGTACGGTCAGCGGACAGACACAGTACGGTCAGCGGACACCGTACGGTCAGCGGACAGACACAGTACGGTCAGCAGACAGACACAGTACGGTCAGCGGACAGACACAGTACGGTCAGCGGACATACACAGTACGGTCATCGGACACACAGTACGGTCAGCGGACACACAGTACGGTCAGCGGACAGACACAGTACGGTCAGCGGACAGACACAGTACGGTCAGCGGACAGACACAGTACGGTCAGCGGACAGACACAGTACGGTCAGCGGACACACAGTACGGTCAGCGGACAGACACAGTACGGTCAGCGGACAGACACAGTACGGTCAGCGGACAGACACAGTACGGTCAGCGGACAGACACAGTACGGTCAGCGGACAGACACAGTACGGTCAGCGGACAGACACAGTACGGTCAGCGGACACACAGTACGGTCAGCGGACAGACACAGTACGGTCAGCAGACAGACACAGTACGGTCAGCGGACAGACACAGTACGGTCAGCGGACAGACACAGTACGGTCAGCGGACAGACACAGTATGGTCAGCGGACAGACACAGTACGGTCAGCGGACAGACACAGTACGGTCAGCGGACAGACACAGTACGGTCAGCGGACAGACACAGTACGGTCAGCGGACAGACACAGTACGGTCAGCGGACAGACACAGTACGATCAGCGGACAGACACAGTACGGTCAGCGGACACACAGTACGGTCAGCGGACAGACACAGTACGGTCAGCGGACAGAGACAGTACGGTCAGCGGACAGACACAGTACGGTCAGCGGACACACAGTACGGTCAGCGGACAGACACAGTACGGTCAGCGGACAGACACAGTACGGTCAGCGGACAGACACAGTACGGTCAGCGGACAGAGACAGTACGGTCAGCGGACAGACACAGTACGGTCAGCGGACAGACACAGTACGGTCAGCGGACACACAGTACGGTCAGCGGACAGACACAGTACGGTCAGCGGACAGACACAGTACGGTCAGCAGACAGACACAGTACGGTCAGCGGACAGGCACAGTACGGTCAGCGGACAGGCACAGTACGGTCAGCGGACAGACACAGTACGGTCAGCGGACAGACACAGTACGGTCAGCGGACAGACACAGTACGGTCAGCAGACAGCCACAGTACGGTCAGCGGACAGACACAGTACGGTCAGCGGACAGACACAGTACGGTCAGCAGACAGACACAGTACGGTCAGCGGACAGACACAGTACGGTCAGCGGACACCCACAGTACGGTCAGCGGACAGACACAGTACGGTCAGCGGACAGACACAGTGCGGTCAGCGGACAGACACAGTACGGTCAGCGGACAGACACAGTACGGTCAGCGGACAGACACAGTACGGCCAGCGGACAGACACAGTACGGTCAGCGGACACACAGTACGGTCAGCGGACACACAGTACGGTCAGCGGACAGACACAGTACGGTCAGCGGACAGACACAGTACGGTCAGCAGACAGACACAGTACGGTCAGCAGACAGACACAGTACGGTCAGCGGACAGACACAGTACGGTCAGCGGACATACACAGTACGGTCAGCGGACAGACACAGTACGGTCAGCGGACAGACACAGTACGGTCCGCGGACACAGTACGGTCAGCGGACAGACACAGTACAGTCAGCGGACAGACACAGTACGGTCAGCGGACAGACACAGTACGGTCAGCGGACAGACACAGTACGGTCAGCGGACAGACACAGTACGGTCAGCAGACAGACACAGTACGGTCAGCGGACAGACACAGTACGGTCAGCGGACAGACACAGTACGGTCAGCGGACACACAGTACGGTCAGCGGACAGACACATCAATTCAGCCATGGTCAGCAGAAAACACGACTAGAAAGGCTCAGAAAGCAAGCCACACTATTGCAGTGCTCGCAGAAACATCATTACATGACTTGAAAGAAGTCCTGAGCCATTTATAGCTACACTACATTTCTCCATAATATCTCACACTTGGGAGTGGACTTACAGTAAGTTGAGTGGATGTGGTTGGAAGGAATAATTTTGCTGACCAACTCGGGGCGACGTTCACTTGTGAAGTTGTCCACAAGAAATTTACATTAATTGCACGATATATTTATTATTTTGTACCAAGGCACTTCGATTTCGTACAAGCGATTTTGCAAATATGCTGCTAAACTGGGCAGCACCTTACCAGAATTAATTTCGCCGGTTTCTGCAAAACGTGACGTTTTGGCTGGCACCTATGCTATAAAAAAACACTACATAAAACGCCAAAAAAAGAACGATTAATTTTCGGTGAAAATGTTAATGATGTCGTATTATCCACCCTTTGAAACCAGCAACAGTTTCATCTTAATTTTCAGGTTGGGGAGATTGAAAGGTGAATTATATATTTCAATGTACGCAAACTTCACCCCTCGCCCCATAACAAAAGAAATGCCCGACTTGCGGTTCCAGTATGAGCGGCACATTCGCTGACCCGTTCCGACCGTTACCAATCTACCCGACCACACGGCCGCTGTTGGCCCGGGGCGTGCGAGTAAGACTCACAGGCAGGCAGTGCGGATCCCGCTGCGTCGCTGCGGCGTCTCGGTCTTATTTTCGTCAGAGAGCTGGGCCACGCCCCGCAGTGGCTGCTCCACGCCGGCAGGCCTGACGTTCAGCTCAGTGCTGCCCTCTATCGGCGAGTGTAGCTCTGACGCCAGCTTCGCGCCTGCAACCATACAGCAGCACATCAGGCGACTAGCTGAGAACCAATCAGTGATAGCTGAACAACATGCAACTGACTAGCTGAGAACCATATCAGCGATAACTGATGGCTGAAAAAACATATCCGACTCCTGAGTCATACTGGTACTGACAGCCTGCACACCCCTACTAACGACACTGCCGAAAGCCATTACATGATTCTCGGCTGCTCTCATCTCTCTCATCACCTCCCGCGCACACACGCCCCGATCAGACGCTCCCCACCACCGCCAGTTACACAGTCCAACACTCGTGCGCTGACGGGCTCAGTTCGACCCGTGGATACTCACGTCTCCGTGTAACGGGCGCCTCCATCAGCGGCGAGTCACCTCCTGCGGCTGCGTCCTGCCACAGCGATCCGGCCGGCGGCGGAGACGACCGTCTCATCACGCGCCGAACAGACGAGCGCGCCGCAGAGTCCGGCGCACGGTCCAGCACGCGGCGCAGCGCCGACGCGGGTGCGCGGCGAACAGACGAGCGCGGAGCCAGCTGTCCGCGCGGGGTGCCGTGTCCCGCAGGGGAGGCGAACACCGCCTCCGCGCTGTCCACCACGTCCGACCGCCAAGTCTTCTCCGGCGCAGCCTCAGTGGGAGGCTCGTCTGACGCTGGCTCCAACGGCGACTTCTGTGGGACGACATGGTTCGTGTGAGACTCCACTGTAGACTTCTTCGAGGTAGCATCTGCCGTGTTAGACTCAACTGTATACTTCTTCGAGGTAGCATCTGCCGTGTTATACTCCACTGTATACTTCTTCGAGGTAGCATCTGCCGTGTTAGACTCCACTGTCGACTTCTTCGCGGTAGCATCTGCGGGGGTCTCATCCGCCGTGAGTTTCTCTGACGATGATTTCTCCGCCGGCTTGGTGAGAGCCGGAGACGCCGCAACGGCCACTCCAGTGACCCGTGAACGGAACAGGTCCTTATGTTTGGCCTCACTGCGGGCCAGCGCCACGTAGGCGCGGTTCAGCGACGCAGAGGCCGCCTCCCGGGCCGGCTTCAGGTTCGGTGAGGCTGAGAGGGAGTCCGGCCGGCGGCGGATCGAACTCCGCGCCGCCAGCAGCGCCTTCACCCCGGCGGCCCACTCCGGCGAGTCGCGCTGCGGTGGCAGAGCGGCAGTCGAGCGGCGCGGGGGCTGGTCCTCCGTCACTTCCGAGAACTCGGCGACACTCTGCGACACCTCGGTGACGGTACGCGTCACCCTCACCGCTGCAGTCGAAGCCGGGGTCGCAGCCAGCCTGTGAATACGCAGTACCGGCGACGCTGGCGAAGACGCCGCGGTCAGCGATGCGTTCAGACTCTTGCGCACCGACGCTAGGCTGGGTTGGGCCCGGTTCTTGGACAGCGACTCGGGCGGCGGCGAGTCAGTGACTCCCGGGGCAGGCTCGGCACCATCACCGCTGGCGACTCGCGTCTTCTTTGCCGGGGTGGCGGACGGTGAGCGGGACTCGGCGCGAGCCCGCTTCTCCACATTGGGCGGACGGCCGCGTTTCGCAGCTGGCTTCACTGACGAGGCCTTGCCGGCGGCGGCGGGAGAGACGTTCTTCGAGCCACTGGTGGCTTGCTCGCCACCAACTTTGACGGGCGAAACTGCCGGCCTGCCTCGTCGTCTCGTCACTTTCGCATCGGGCTGAGGCTTGGCAGCGGATTTTGCTGAACGGTCCGGTGACTTCGCAGCGGACTTGGTCGGCGGCGACGATTCTTTCAGTTTCTTTGAAAACCTCTTCAGAATACCCGGCGTCTCAAGAACCACGGTCGGATTCGCCAGTAGTTCATCCAGCATTATCTTCGACCCGGTTAACCCGTCTGGTAGGTTGAAGTCCATCATCTCATTGCTAACCCCACGTAAGGTACGCACACGGATCTCACTGGCGAACGTTGGCGAGCGGATCTTCCTGTTGGCGCGTGCGGCTCGCTCCTTGGTGGGCGACAAAGAGGACTTCCTGGGCCGCTGTGCCGGCGGCGGCGAGGCAGCTTTACTACGCCGAGCGGATGCCTGACTCCGCGACGCGGCAGACGGTGGTGGCGAGCCTGCCACCGATCGCCGGCTGCTCCGCACAGCGATGGACCTCCGACTGGCAGTCGATGCTGTCGACGCTGTCCTCACCGGTGACGCCGCCTTCTTGCGCACGACGGTCGTCCTCCGTGCGGCAGGCGCAGCGCCCGCAGCCCCAGTCGTACGCTGTCGAGCGCTGGGTGCTGGTGGCGAGGCGGCGGCCGCCCTGCCGCGCTCCGCAGCAGGCTCCAGAGCGGCGCCGGACGAGGCCGGCCTCCGGACGGGTGATGTCAGCCGGCTGGAGCGGCTGCCGCGGCCGGCGGGGCGCGACCGGCTCGTGGCGGGGGCGGCGGGTTCGGGCATGATGCTCAGGCGGCCGCTGCGGCGTGGGGGTGCCATGGTGGTGGCAGTGCGGCCAGTGGAGATGGAGAAGTGATGGAGTCGGGAGGTGACGCTCCCCCACAGCTGGTCGGCGGCGCCCTCTGAAACCAGCACAGCGAACGTCAGTCAGCTCGCAGATCCCAGTCCGCACAGCGCTGGCAGATTTACAGCACTCAGTTGCAATCACTGCAGCAATATGTAAACCACTGTAAAGGGAGTGTGTCTACTGTTTTGGAATGTCGCAATAATTTTATTACGATAATTGGTTTGATTGTTGGATACTATGAAATTCACACCCGGAGCCCCTTTAGTTGAATTTGCACTTATATTGTTTTTTTGCTTATTTTTGTTTCGATATCTATGAAACGATCATCACTATAGTGGTGTTATATAAAACGGCGCACATACGACAATAAACAATCGATACGAACAATGTTAAAAAACCGTCGAAAAGCAAAATGAACGTCCAGGTTCTGTTCGGCTGCTGCCATAAACAATCACGAGCTGTTTTGTCGACATGCTATTGGCCGGCGCTAACGATATGCTAGCAAATTTGTATCGATATTCCGATATTAGCAATGCTTCTCTAGTAGTGGTAAGCCCTCTGGCGTCTACCCGATAACTTTTTTCTACCAGCCAGTTCTTGGAGTCTTCGAACTATCTCAGCAACGAGTGTGAATCTGGAGAAATGCAAGGCATGGTTCGATTCAGAAAATTATGTTCTATAAACCAGTGTCATAAAAACGATGTCAGTAGACACTCCCTTTAACAATGATCAGTCAAACAAAAATAAATGTAAACAAATCGTAATATAGATGACGAGAGGTAAATATACCCGAAAAGAAGCTATGCACATGACAAAAGCTAGCATCTGAAAGTCACAACATCAACACTTTGGACAAAAGGATATTGTTATTCTGGTAAATTGTCACGGCATGTCGCTGTCGGCTCGCGACCTGGATTGATGGCCACCACCAGTGTGCAGGACTGCGGCTGGTGACATCCGGACGGAGTCGGGGCAGACTCGCCACTGCTTCTGGCTGGAAGGGCTGGAGGAGGGGTTAAGGAGATCATCGGGACACAGCGGCGGCGGAGAGGCCAGCACAACTTCAGCGGGAGAATGGCGTGACAGGGCTGGCGCTGGCCAGGTTTCGACTGGTGTAAAGGATACAGACTAGGATGGTGGTGAGGCGCTGGTGGACGGCCCGCGGGCAGTCGGGGCTGCTGGCCAACACCTCCCGGCAGACAGCACGGATCTCCTCCTCCACGGCAGCCGTCAGCGAATCACTGCCCGACGACGGCGCGACACATTACAAGGCATTGCCAAGTGATTCTGCACACAATCACCACGATGTCGCACCATTGGATATTAAATACTACATTAAGATACTTTGCCATGAAACTTTAACCTAAACAATAAGAACAATTGTTGTAATACCTAGTACGAAGTTTAAGATTAGGTTTATGAATCTAGTTGCCGGTGAAAGAATAATCTGGTGTTTGAAATGTAATGCTTTCCAAAAGTTTGCTACTTTCAAATACAGATGAGCATCGATCTAGCGTATTCTGGTGCATGCCTGACAGATGCACACCAAAATCAAGATATTAACACATGTTAACCCTCCAAGTAAACAAGGCTACAGAACTGTACTTGGATAATTTTCAAGAACAGGACATGTTAAGCCCTGCATTCACAAAAGCATATATACCTTTTCAACTTATTCAGGATCTGTTTTCTTTTACAGGCAGTGCTATATATCACATAATCCAGAATTGTGGTTACTATCTGGTACTGGCTGCTGCCAGGAAAGTACACCCGGAACGACACAGGATGTACATCCAACAGAGGTTCAGACATGTCTTGTAAATGACAGCAACCAGGAGTGTCGGGTGCCAGGAGCGACAGGAGTAACCTGAAAGTAGATATACAACAGAAGCAATATGAGCATTCCCAAGTACGCCAGGACATTGGGAAACCGAAGGACAATAAATATTGGTGTTGAAAAGAACATAATGTAGATGTTAAATGAAAAAGTGAGTATTTCAGATGTTTTCTCATAATTAACTTGATACCACTTGTGGCAGCAGCGGAGGCATCAGCCCTTCATTGCATAGGGTGTGCTTCTCGCGACTGTATAGCCACCTTTCGTGGATGTGGCATGGTATAGCTTTCTCCTTCACCCGCTAGGTGTCTGGGTTAGAAATGGTCTCCATGCACCCCCATCTGGACCCAATCTTACCGAATGCCGTGAATGCGTAAGTACGGCATGCCGTGAATGGAGTGCTGATGTTGCCGTACTTAGGGAACCACGGCGTTTGGTTTGTTCAAGCCCATTGTCGAAATAGCTCAGTCGGGAGAACGCTAGACTGAGGATCGGGATGTCCCCGGTTCGAAGCCGGGTTCCAGAAGTTGTGCAGACCGGCGCACCAATATGCCGTACTACGGCATTGGTAAGATTGGGTACAAACACGGCACTTGGTAAGATTGGGCCCTGGAGTCTGGTGGCCGACTATCGCATCACGATCGTACTCACGCGTTCACACTATTCTCCCTGGCACGGCCTCGTGCCGCTCGCAGCTGTTCCCCTGGGAGGGGAACAGCAGCTGCGAACAGCTGCCTAGTGTGGACCTGCTGACTGCTGACAAATTGAACGACTCCGGGCTCCGGAGGGGTCGCGTCGGCTTGGCACGTTTCGCTTAGCGGGAGACAAGCTATAGTAGTGGCATCCGCCTGCCAGTCGCGATGGTGCGTGACTTTGTTTTGTATGGTCACCAACAGAGTCAGCATGCGACAGCATAGAGTTGGACCAAGACTTCTTCGAAAAGAAGCTGAAGCGCGTTTGGGAGTTTTTCCATGAGTGCGTTCTATCGGAAATTGTGGATCCAAGAGAGTGCAGGAGTATGCCTAATACGATACAGGGAAAGGAAATCGTTCGTTTCGAAACGCCCACAAATGAGCCAGGATACTGTATCATCTACGGCCGCCGGCAGCGTGTGATAGGTTGGTATTACCACAGAGGAGAGGAGTCTCTGTCACCAATGAACTCTGTTAGCGTTCTCTATGTATGTATCAGTGCTTTTGTGTTTTATCTCAAATAAGGGTGCTTTGGACTGGTGTTTGTATTATAATATGATGATTGAGAGGATGGAGGAAATAACTGAACAGCCAAATATGGTGCTTCTATGGTCCTTTTGTTTTCCTTATTTTTCATGTGCATTGGTCATGGGCGTTCTAAAAAAAATACAAGAAGACCTTCAAATCTACAGCCAACCATAGTACCTTGTATTTTTTGTGAAGTTTAATCTAATAGACAAACTGATCAAGCAATGTTTCAACTTAGTAAGGTTTAATATTGTTAACACTAACTAAAACACTACTACAACACAGATAGCATGGAATATTGGTATTTTGATGTGACTGGCAATTGGACCTTAACCCCTAACATTTCAGGATGGAATGCTTCACAATGTTACATTACAATCATTTCTAGGAGCACTTATATGAAAAACCATAAACAATTGTACATCCTTAGCAATCTCAACTTCCTATTTATGATGCTATCTCCATTTTGATATCAAAAGATCATTAGCTCCCCTTAACCCGCGCGGCGCTGGGGTCTCCATCCGAACGCGCCGCGCTGGGGGGGGGGGGGGGGGGGTAAATTTTACCCCCCCCCCCCTCTTATCTCCCGAACCAATAATCGCAGCGAGACGCACAAGGCGGCGATCGGAAGCTCTCGATGGGAAGATTCTAAGTAATTCTTAAAATTTTATTTAAAAGGTCACATATCAGGTCAGGGTCAGGTCAAAGGTCAAAACCACCTGTTTTCGAGATTATTGGCTGCAGAGACCGGACTATCAACAGCAGCGCGCCGAAACTCTGCCAAAACACTTCTAAATATAAGGAGAGGGTAATGCTTGAGTATGAATATCATACTAAGTACAGGTCAAGGTCAAAGTCAGGTCACAAAAGGTCACACTGTGAAAAAGTAATATGAAACCCATGTGACACATGTCTCATGGGTTATTTCAGACGTAGAATCCAAAAATAATGGTTATTTTGACATTTGACCTCAAGGTCAGGTCAAGATCAGGCAAAAAAGGTCAAATTTTGAAATCCAAAATTTGCAATAACCGACACATGTTTACGGTTCAGTTTTGCCACAGCAATCCAATGGTACAATTTGTTTTTGTGTACGATGTCTAGAAATGTCAAAATTTGCGATTTTTTTAAAATGCGTCCATCACATTGAACACTTATTAGTGTCATTTGGGGGTCAAAAATATAGATATTTGTTTGAAATTTGGAATAGTCACTCATTAGAGATGGTTATCTGACATATCTTCCGGTTTTTTGAAAATTCTTACAATTTTGGATTTGGTAAACTTTGAAAAAAATAAAAACGATTTTTTGCATTTTGGGGATCAGAAAATCAAAATTGTGCAAATCCGAGATAGCCATCTTGTAGAGAATGTCATTTCCTTCCTTTTGACGTGCTTTGTTTGCAATTTGCTTCAATACTCGCTGTTCTATCATCGATCAAAGTTTCGTCCATTTTGGACCGAAAATGGCGTTACATGACGTCACTAAAACGCTATTTTCGCAAAAACTTCTCGACCAATTTTCTCCAAAATTTATCTGAAGACGTCAAATCGATGCCAGATAAGGTACTGAAAGTTTCGCGTCGATATCTAGTGTAGTTTTGAATCTATAGCGAAAACCCGGGAGGGGGGGTAAAATTTACCCCCCCCCCCAGCGCCGCGCGGGTTAAGAACCACCTAGCGGTTCTGTCAAATTGGGTAAACAACTGTAATGCCAGACAAATCATGATAGCAAAATTTGCATGCTATTGGTGATGTGGTGTGTCAGTATCATCTACATCACTAGTACAATGAAAAGCATAGTGTTAGGGGTTAGGATGTGTAGGAGTCATGGTTGTCTATTCCTTAGTTCTTAGCGGAATCAGGAATTTGAAGGTCACATGGCCTGGGGGTCCTGCTCTCAAGCTCTAATTAATTGACATGCTTCCTCAATATGGTATGGAATACATGAAACTGGAATAGTGTGAATCAAGTTTGGCTTTGAACTGAGATAGTGTGGGCAATGATACAACTTGGTCTCGGAGTGAATTCCAATTGTTGACGACTGACACTGAAAGTGTGCTTGCGAGAGAGGGTCCCGACCCTAGGCTTGTCAAACTTCAATTCATGGCCTCTTGTAGTGTGATACCTGGCCCTCTTCAAGAGCTCAAGTTGCTGATTACCCCACAACATACCTACCTACTCGACTTTCCATGCTATTGGTGATGTAGACAGGACTCCTAACATTGCTTTGGAGCAGAGTGGAAAATTCTGGCTAAAAATAAGTATAAAGAATGGAAAATTAAACAAATAAACATGTACCTTGCTTTATCAATACCCAATTACCCGCTCACCAGAATTAGTTATTACCAATGACAATTTGTACCCGTGTTTCCCTCAATGGGCTATCATTATTACATCCATAAATCAGAATCAGGGTTTCAATTACACCACATATTAAAAAAGGAGTGGAAAATTCACAGAAAATTAATTCACCAAGTAGCATCGATGGGGTGTTGTTTTTGGCATTAGGCACAGGAGCAGGCATCACACTTATGTACGCCACACTGTAGGTAGTGTTATGGGCCTGAACAAGGGGTGGGCAGTGCAGCCGGCTTGAAGATGTCACTGGGGTCTGCAGGGTGGGAATTCTACTTTTTTTTTGTTGGTGGAGGAGTACATATCTTCGCAAAGGAAGAGTACAAAAATAACCTAATGGTAGGCCAAAAATAAGAAATACTGATATTAGATAAGTTATACTAATGACTAATATGATGCATGATGATAAACTACCAAACTAATTTATCCAGATCAAAATGTGCTGGCAATTCTTGGTAGTGGTAGGTATGAACTCATGCAGAAGCAGATAAGCAATGTATACCTTAAAGGTAAACACACATTTTATTTTTTTCAGGACGATTCAGTTGAAACAAGGGCCAAGGTCATATGGGTTGAACATGGTGTCCATTGCCTGAACGTACAATCCAAATCGGTACAATGATAGAATGTATAATGGTAAATGGTACAATGTAATATCAATAATGGAATGCAGCAGCTAATTATGATTGCAAAATCAACATTACGATTAAATGGCGAGTGCTATGAGGCCGTGAGTTGTCTAATTGGAAAGCACTAAGGGTACGTACTTTGTGTTTTTTTTTGCAGTCTGGCTATGGCCCAACCGAATAACATTTCAAATCACGAAATGGCCTTCATATCATATAATTCAAATGATTTCAATCCTATACAACAAAAACACCGTCAGATCAACCCACAATAATCACAATAACTACCATCATCTAGGGCCCCTTGCAATAACTCACGTGTGCGTGGCGCGTGCGTCACCAACAAATAATGACAAAGGATGTAGTTTCGCTACTCGCTACTATTCTATGAGCGAATGGTAAAACGTCACGGGTACAAGGAAACTAACGGCTATCCATACTGGTCCATCTCTCTATCAAGCTAGTCGATTGGTCAAAACCGAATAGGCTTCCGACGTCACAAATGTAAATCAACATGTAACGGAGATAACAGCATCCCAGTGCGTTTTGCCGTCGGCAAAGTAATTGTTACTCTTTTACAGAGTACTTGTTCTCCTTCTGAGGCTGGAGAATAATTGGTGGGGCAATTGGAGTAGGTCACACTGTGTTGTGGCATAGGGACCTACTCTAATTACATTTGTACTCCCAATAGTTGTACTCTCGTCAATCTCTCAGGTCGATATCTCCGGAACCGTCCCATGCAGCGCCATGAAAGTTGGCACAGCTATTGATACATCGCTTTTGCATCTTCTGACTAAATTTTATGTCAGGGTCATGTCAGGTCAGGTCACCAGGTCACGTTAAGTGACCCTACCTCAAAAACCAATCAGAGCACTACCACAGACAGAGTTTTGGAACGATCGATTTGAAACTCATGGGGTATGACAAGGTCATCAGGAACTACAGTTCGTCTATTTCTATTTTTATAAAGAAAATCAAGGACTAATGACCAAATCAGTCAGGGGAGGATCCGTGGGTTGTGTGTGGGGGGGGGGGGAGCAAATCCGGTGGCGTATTTCCAAAAAGTTGTTGAGTGGGGATGAGGGGGGGTAGCGGGACGTCAGCCGTCAAGTTGTTGACCCGGGTGGGGTGGGGGGGGGGGAGGAGGGGGTTAGCAGACCGTCAGCCGTCAGCGATCTATATTATATTCCCCGGCCTCTATGCTGTGGCTGTTGTGTTACGATGTTACAATAAATTAATTGCCGAGACTCTTTACCGATTGCGACGCTTTCAGCGCAAATAACCCGCGTGAAAGGCACGGTGGATATTTTTTTTGCTGACGGTTGTTTGCCTTGTGAGTTGGGTTTGTTCAAGGAAACTTTATAACTTTGTTTGGTTTGTTAACAGTTCAAGTTGGGACTTGGGGTTGTCTTTGTCAAAGCTTTTATTTTAATCCAGTGGCAGTGGGTGGATGGAGGTAATTGTGGTGTTGGCTACAATTCAGTCCAACTTTGCAATGCATTGCAGTCAGTGACAGCAGTAAGCATCTCCCAGCTAGATGTCAACCTTTTATGAACAGGTTTTCTCTGCAACAAACACTTTTATTAGTTAATACACAATAATATTTCTGAGGAGTACAAAAAAAAAATTACTAGTCACAATTTGGGAGTACAAAATGTGTTGGTGCATATGGAACCAACAAACGTGAACTTTTCCAACACTGGGAGTCTGGGAGGGTATTTTTCACTCTTGATTGCCAGGGGGTGAACACCATTAAAGGGAGATAATCACCTTTTTATTTTGTTAGCAACACTTTCTTTGGCTACCGTTATGGTATTAAAATGATGTGATCTAAATTTAAGAATTAAATACAATTATTCCCTAATTCAAAGTTGGAAGTTTGGGAAAATTTATGATCGGTATTTTCCCTACACTATTGGAAAGCGCAACATCTGGCGCTTTTGTGTCAATCTGTTCAACGTTGTTGAATGGGCACTTATAAACAAATCGCCAACACTAAATAGGTTGCCATCGGGGGGCCACCTAAACTGCCGATTTCAATGCACTTTTTTAAAATGATTGTTGATTGTTCATAAAAGTTTGGCACATATTCACAAAAGATAGAATGCAGGAAACATATTGCATATCTTCATGATAAATAACAATGCGTAGGGAGGCTAATTTACTGAATTCGTTACCGAGTGCTTGCTGATTATAAGCGTGGAGCGCTTATCAACTATTAATTGAAATATCTCGCGGTAGGAATTGTTATATGCAAAACTTGATGAATTTACAATATATTTTGGTCTCGTCTATCGATTTCAGGTGCTAACTCCATTTTTGTGGAAAAAGGTGATTATCTCCCTTTAACTGGGGAGGTGAATTACTGAACTATTACCCATCAATCAGCAAACTATTATTTGCATTATATGATACATTATATTTACATTATTTATATATTATTTATATATTTTATTTTATTTTATATATTATTACATATTATATATTATTATATATTATATTATACGGAAGTGTGACGCCTGCTCCAGTGATACCAAAGATTGTACCTAAATATGGGTAGTCCCCTAGGTACCAATTAGATTGTTAGGACATCAATCAGTAATAGTTTAGTAATTCACCTCCCCAGTTTATGGTGTTTGTCAGGTCTCCAATAGAAGAGTAGTTAGCTGATGGTAATATTATGACACTCAAAAGTGGGTTATCTAAGACTGTCTACAAGATGGTCTGGGGGTCTGGGGAGGAGACAGCGCTCCTGAAAGTTATAATTGATAGGTTCTGCAGTGCAGCGAGCGAATGTGAGCGGAGTGCTCTAAACATGGGTCTCTGCAACTGTAATTGCTGTAAAGGTTAGGTCAGGTGTGATTATTTAGTGGTTTCATTCTTGGTGATGTCATAGCTTTGGTATTACTGGTACACTTTTATCTGTTGTAATAATACTCTTTTCCTCTATTAGGGACCTCAAGAACACCATTAACTGGGGAGGTGAATTACTGAACTATTACCAGTCAATCAGAAAACTAGTAGATCCATTTTAATACTTGGAAATTAGCACACCTTAGTCTCTTAGTCACCTAGAAATTATGATACATTTTAAACCTTTCAAAATACATTTGTACGGTCAACGGTGAAAATAAAGATAAATAAATGAGCGGCGAAAATGACGCAGTAACCGGCCTGCGTTTATTTTCGATCAAATTGTAATAAAAAATATGACGTATTATGCTATTTCGGTTACTTAATTCACTTAAGTGTAAATTAACAATCACTTTCACCTAATCGCCAACAATTCCACACAATAAACTCACCACCAACCCGCGTCACAACAACGCCTTGTTTTGTTTACGGTTACAGTTTAAACTTAAGCTAGTATGATATTCAAATTTGGTATAATTTATTCCAGCTTGAATCAAGATTCAAGTGCACTTTCATTTCATTCTATTTCGTCTATAAAACCATAACAAAAATGGGACATATTGTTGCATCAAAGATGTTCAATTTTGGTTTTTTTCCGGCGATTAATATTTCCCAAGTATATAAACTATCTCAGGACCTACTAGTATGCTACATTTCTGGTAGTTGTGAATAGTGCGCCCATGCAGGGCCGCATAATACGCCCATGGACTTACATGGTGCGGCCAGGAATAAGAGAATAACATTCTCATGTTATTCTCTTATTAACATGTTACATGTTACATGATATACATGTAACATGTTATAACATGAATAACATGTTATTCTCTTTTTCCTGGTGCGGCCGCGTAAATTCGAAATGCAATGCTTGCATACGACAGTGGCGGATCCAGGATTTTCTAAGGCAGGGAGGGGGCTTCAGGCCCGAGGGCGGCATATTTCCTCGGTAACAGGGGCGGCATGGTCCAGAGGGGCACCAATCCAATATGTCAATTAAACGGGTAAAATATGCCTCTTCCTTAATCCCCCCCCCCCGGGGGGGGGGGCAGAATCTGCCCCCTCCCGGATTTTCTCAATATCTTGAAAAATGTGATAGATATTGACGTGAAACGTTCCGTACCTTATGTTGCATCCATTGCACGTCTTCTCTCAACATATCAGTTGGGCAAACTACAGGGGCGATGCAAAATAGATCAATCAAGACATACCTGGTTCACCACATGACCTTAAGTAATATTACCTTGACCTGAGGTCAAATTTTGAATTTGATTTTTGATTGAATTTGAATTTGAATTTGTATCTGGGAAACGATTTGGCCCGGGGCATTTTTAGTTTCCCATACAATTATTTAACAGAATATTCAGAGCGGAGTGCCAAAATCACACATACATATTTGCTATATTTATGATTACTGGATTTGTCGAATAAACCCTGTGA
Source organism: Chirona hameri (assembly GCA_036785665.1). NCBI lineage: Eukaryota > Metazoa > Arthropoda > Thecostraca > Balanomorpha > Balanidae > Chirona > Chirona hameri. Next base: position 178,153 of record JAXIVJ010000525.1, read on the forward strand.
ATCGCTTTAAAACATTGTTGCACTGTCACATACGTACATATTTATTATATTAAATACAACATCCATACATATTGATGCGCATATTATTCGGATATCTGACGCCAATAACATACGGCAAAACGAAATCGTGTGCAGACAATTCATAGCACTGCGTAATCATACTTGTCTACTGATTTGATTATGGGCACAGTTTGTGATTCTTTTGGAAGTGGTTGGCGACTGAAAGCATGCAATGAAAGGTGATCGCTTCATAGTCCTCGGTCATCCTGAAATTTTTGCACTCGCCCTACGGGCTCGTGCAAAAATTTGTCAGGCTGACCTCGGACTTAAACAAACTTTTTCCCGGCCCTGGGAGGTATTATATAATCCCTACTTACCAAAGTACTTATTTACCAGAGTACTTATTATTATATTATTTACCACAGTACTTATTTACCGTAGTACTTATTTACCAAAAATGGCAAACTGTTTGAGATTATATAATACCTCCCGGGGCCGGGAAAAAGTGTGTTTAAGTCCGAGGTCAGCCTGACAAATTTTGCACGAGCCCGTCGGGAGAGTGCAAAAAAATTAAGGATGACCGAGGACTTAAAGGAAATAGTTCACCTTCAACATGGGATTTTGAACTGAAATAGCAGTTTTGTAGCCCGTGTTGATAAATCCTTATCTGCAACTTGTCTTGGCTGAAAAGACTCTCCAGCCGAAGATATTTGACTTTTTGGCGAAGGAATGCGGCGCATATATGATATACCGTCCCGTCTGAGAGTGCCAGCACTGGTCTGAGCATGCGCAGACCAATAACACACCATAACATTAATAATTTACGACCTTCTGTCCTGAATTGGCGCGATGTAGGACCATTTTTGAAAAAAGAAAAAGAAACTGTATTAAAAAATATAGTAAAATCGTGTTCTGAAAAATTTCCGAAGGTGAACTATTTCCTTTAAACAAACTGCCGGCCCAAGGGAGGTATTTATTTTACCGTATGCCGTGTATGTACTGTGTTATTTTACAGATTGGATCTATTGAACTTCAAGTATTTAATCAGCCTATTAGGTACGCACTGTGACATTGGTATATAAAGGCCTTTTTCTCTGCATTTATATTTCCGAATGCCCAATAATCAAGACCTCCAAGAAAAGAGAAACACGATAAGAGAGAAGAAGAAAGCTAATAAAATCCAGTCGCGTTCAGATACTCTACTGTGAGGAAAAATAATGGAGAGACGGATCAAACTACTTCAAGAACACTGCAAAGAACAGAGCAGTGTCAATCTTCTGGAGTGGTGCAAAACGACACTCACCTTACTCGTGTGCCCTTCTATCGATTGAAGCAAGGAAGGATAATAGCGGGCACTATAAAGCGATCACCTTTCATTGCATGCTTTCATTCGCCAACCACTTCCAAAAGAATCACAAACTGTGCCCATAATCAAATCAGTAGACAAGTATGATTACGCAGTGCTATGAATTGTCTGCACACAATTTCGTTTTGCCGTATGTTATTCAATTATTGGCGTCAGATATCCGAATAATATGCGCATCAATGTGTATGTGTGTTGTATTTAATACAATAAATGTGTACGTATGTGACAGTGCAACAATGTTTTACAGCGTTTCACACTTCACAGGGTTTATTCGACAAATCCAGTAATCATAAATATAGCAAATATGTATGTGTGCTTTTGGCCCTTCCGCTCTGAATATTATGTTAAATAATTGTCTGGGAAACTAAAAATGCCCCGGGCCAAATCGTTTCCCAGATACCTTCAACACTAGCCGCAGCGGGCCGAAAGCGATTCCCAAAAGCATGTGCTAATGTTGAAAGGGTATCTCGGCATATGGTAAACTGTTTTAATGTTCTTTGCGATGACTTGTAAAGGTATTAGAGCTGCCACTTTGCAGGCCTGTGACTATCCGCGCCGCGCCGCAAACACTGTTCAACTACCCACCACTACCCACGTGCTCAAATAAGCTGTCAACTACCCACAACTACCCTCAACATAAATTGTACTATTTTGGGATTGAAGAAAATTAAAGCAAAAACCTTTCAATTATGCAAATTTATGCAATAAAGTTGAATGATATTGCTGAAATGAAAGCGCAGTCACTGAAATAAGGTTTAAAACTTTCCTTTTTTGAAAAGTTGAAAATTCTGCTACCCACCAACTACCCATTTCAGCCAAATGATTGATTGTGCTACCCACAACTATCCACGTGGGTAGTAACTACCCACGTCTCGTGGGTAAGCGGGTAAAAAGGTGGCACCTCTAAAAGGTATCATCATCTGACATTCGATCAAATGTGCAATAGACGTTTCAGATTCAGACGTAACCTATGTAGTTATCACCAAAATCGCGTATTAGTCGCGTCTCAATACAGATTTGCAGGGCGCTCCTAGCGCGATTCTCATCGACCAATTATATTAGCATTGCTGCCCTCTATTTGCGTCCCATTTCCTTGGCCTGGGTAGCAGCCAGGGGCCCGGGAACGATTTTAAAGTTGGGGGGGGGGGGGAGAAACCAAATATTTGGTTTTGGCATCTCACTTCTAATCTTGGTGCACCTTTTCGTTGTCAAATTTGCCTCATTGGAAAACCGAAAACACGGTTCGAAAGCTCATAAAAAATAACTTTGAAACTATTTCTACATTTTTTGGTTCAGGTCAATATTGAGGTCACCAGAGATCATCAAATGTCAGATTTTCCAGTTTTAGGGCATCGCTCCAGGAACCCCCAACTATATCGGGAACTATGATAGCTAGGAAAAAAAACAATCAAAAGCTCTTGAAATATTGAATCATAAAAAGTCATCGAATTTTATATCAGCATAATAGTTTGAGCTCCAGAGGTCATCAAATGTCAGAAGGGCTATTTTTTTGGCAAAACGTTCGCAAATAACTGTTTCAAAACGTTCGCAAATAACTGTTTACCTACACTGAGAGAAAAAGATACTATGGGTCTTACCAGCCCCCCTAGTAAAGCCCTTCTACCACCCAAGATACCACCCTTCGAGGCCTGGTAATAATGGTAGTATTCAGTACCAGGGTCTCACCCATGGTAGAGACCCTAGTATGATCTGCCTACTAGAGTGCCTACCAGGGGGCTCGCCCTTGAACCAGGCCTTGAACTACCCCCTGCATTCGGCACACGCGCGACAAGCTGCCTACTAGAGTGCTTACTAGGGGGCTCGCCCTTTTACCAGGCCTTTAACTACCCTCTGAATTCGGCACATGCGGCAGCCATCTTGATTCGCAAGCAGAAACTGCATGCGTTCAAGTGCATTCAAACTGCGTTGGCGTAAGTGCGTGTTGCGTCGGTACGTGTGTTGGAGGGGTGAAGTGTTAAGTTTCTCCGCATTGTACTTAATGCTTGTTGCTCTTTGTTAGTAGTGGCAGCTATATCGATTCGCAACTGCAGAGACTGCGTGACGTGAGTGCGGAAGTGTTCCACCGTGAGTGCGTGCTACGTGTGTTGGAGGGGTGAGTGCTCACATGTTAAGTTGTACTTTATGCTTGTTGCTCTTTGTTGGTAGTGTATTAACTGCATTATGAACAGTTTCCATGGTATCATTTTCTAGTTAGATGTGTATGCAGGCAGAGGTATCATCTCCGAACAATTCTTGAACAATGTCAACAAACTTCCCAGGAAAATTGGGGTAGAGTTTTGTTTGCTCTCATGTGATTTTGTTACGCATGTGAAACTTATTGCATGCATATTTTTATAGAAGGAATCTTGTTGCAATACAGCAACCCAAGGGCGGACCCAGGGTGCCAATTGGTCATGGCCCCCAAAGGTTCTGAAACCGTGTTTTGCCCCTCGGGGGCAAAACACGGTGATCGCCTGCTCGGGGCGTTCCCGAGCAGGCGATCAGCCGCGAGTTTGCTGTAATAACTGTCATGTCAGATGTTTCAACTCGGTTTACTGTACGAATAAATCTCGTTCCGGAAAAAAATGCCTGTTGTTGAGATATTCGGGCGAAAAATAGTCAACGCAAAAGCTGCAGCAACTGGTGGATATGTGGTAAGTGGGCTGGTAAGAAAGGGAATTCCCCTGGTAAGAGAGGTAGTACCACTTACTATACCCTAGTACCAGGGTTAGTAACCGTCGCTGAACCCTGGTATTTGCGGTAGTAAACATGACTACCCCCGTCGTAACCGGGCTAGTAAGCGTGACTACCCCCTCGTAACCGGGCTAGTAAGCGTACTACCCCTCGTAACCGGGCTAGTAAGCGTGACAACCCCCGTCGTAACCGGGCTAGTAAGCGTACTGCCCCCTCGTAACCGGGCTAGTAAGCGTGACTACCCCTCGTAACCGGGCTAGTAAGCGTACTACCCCCGTCGTAACCGGGCTAGTTAGCTTTGACTAGCTATTGGTTTTCGGGCTGGTAAATTTTACCAGGTCCCTAGTAAAACCGGTGGTAATACCCCTAGTACGTTTTACTAGGGGTGGTTAGTAAAGGCCTCGTAATTTTTGACACTAGCCCAAAACTAACCACCCCTAGTAACTTTTGCTCTCAGTGTAATAAAGATACGGCAATAATTTTGATGACATCATGTTCGTCTCGTCAAAGCGTTTCGAATCACTTTCATTTGGACCAGTTTAGGTTAACTTAGAACTTTGACCTCAGTTCAAGGTCAAGTGGCGACCCAAGTAGGTCATGTTGCATATTGGGAAACGTGTCGAGACGAGACAAACACATTTATGCCGGTTTCACTTCATTGTATTCATTCTATCGAAAGTTATTGACACAAAAAGTGTTGGTGACCTCAGCTGACCTCGGCTAACCCTGTAGGGGTCACTGAAGAAAAATTGAACCTGGATCATCAATAATAGCATATGATAACATGATCCAGAAGGAATTGGACTGATATGCGTATCCTCGGAATAGGAAAATTGTAATATTTCCCCATTGACTTATAATGGGAGGTCACGAAATTGACCCGACCGGCGGCCTTAGGTCACCGATATTCAAAATCTTAGATATCCGAATTGTAGGTCCTATGACCTTATGAAATCCTGTAAGTTTGAAACCGATCGGCCAAAAACTGTGGCTGTGGTACGACCGCAAACTTATTTGGAGGTGTGGTCACATGACCTGACCTGAGATGACCCGTGGTCAAGAATTGCACACAATGTGGATAATTGATGCCCGAACAGGTGTGCCAAAAACAGCGGCTGAAACGGTGGCGCTGTGCGCCGTGCGCCGTTTTTTTGTTTAAAAACGGCGGCGCTGTGCGCCGTGTGCCGTTTTTGAAACGGTGGCGCTGTGCGCCGTGCGCCGTTTTTGAAACGGCAAAAACGGCGCGCCGACGTTTTTTCGCTATCCTCGAAAAACTTTAGGGGGTGGGGTGGGGGGGGGGGGGTAAACACCCTTAGGGGAGGGGGTGTCTAAATGGCACGACGCGGCACGACGCGGGTTAACATAAAAATTAAAAAAATATGAAAAAGTGGTGGTCATGCCACCCCCGTTCCCGTTGTAAATCCGCCTGTCGTCTGATACAATACTCGTACCTGACGCCTGACGCTTTTTTCTTGAAGAATCCCACCAGTGTGGGCTGCACCGACCGCTTCATCACCGTATCACGGTAACCTACGACATTTACGATAAATCTTGCTTGCAATTGCCGCCCCGTCGGCAGTGACAGCGAGGACAGCTAGAGGGCCGCACGCTAGTTTGACCACATCCGTAACGTTGACGTGGGATAAACTTATAAACAAAATGCAGCAGATGTTTATCGCCGTCAGTGCAGCAGCGGATCCAGGACGGGAGTTTGGGGGGGTAAAATTCAAAAAAGTCTCACATAATTCTGAAAACTCATCGGATTTAGCTTGCTTATTATGCATTGATAGCTGATTTAAACCTCGCCCTACGGGAACTTTTTCCTTCGCCCTACGGGGGTCCTAAAAAGACCCCCTGTTAACTTCCAAGCCAAGCAAGATAGAGCAACGCGGTAAGAGCCAACATGTTGCCTGTCATGTTTGAAAGCTAACTGTATGCAATTTTTAGGTTTCCGGTCAACGAGTGACCTTACAGGTCCAGTGAATGACCTCGATCGACCACGTCCAGAACAGCGATTTTGCTCTTTCAGAAAACCTCAAAATGAGAAATTGATAAACGTGAATAAAAAGGCATATTCCTAGACCAGTTTTGTTTCAGAAATACAGAAAAGGTAACTATTTGTTCGTATCTGGTAAAAAAAAAGTCCAAAAAAGTTATTAAAAAAATGACGTCATGAATTTCTTACACTTGGGGAGCCATCACTCAGTCAACAATAGAGATATTTCTTTGAAATTTGGTTTTAGCATTTTCCATACTCAGTTCTCTCTCATGTATTCCGTTTTTTTAACATTTTTGACAATTTTGATTTTGTGGTAATTTTTCACACAAAAAAACAGTTTTTGTTCATTTTGGGGAACAAAAACCCAAAACTTCGAAAATCCGAGATTGGCATTTTAAAGAAAATAACATTTTGTATCTTTGCTTAATTGAGTTTGCAATTTGCTTTGAAACTCTGTTTTCTACTATTGTTCAAACATTTATCGTTTTTCCAACAACATGACGTCATCAAAACATCATTGTTTCCCAAATTTCTCAATCAATTTCAATGCAATTTTTACAGCATACGTATAATTGTTGTATACTTAGCTACTGAAAATTCCAGCAAGATGCGCCGTATGTCTAAAAAGTGATGCAAGAAAAACATCAGGGGGGTCGTTTTAAGACCCCCGTAGGGCGAGGGTTAAAGCAAACCTTCCATGTTAAAAGTTGCTTAGATTTTCTTCTATAGCAGGAAATGTGCCAATTTTGCGCCGATTTCAGGTGGTTTGGGGGGGGGGGGCAATTGCTCATTTTTCCCAACCGTAGATCCGCCACTGCATCAGTGCGTCATTTTAACGACGACGCGCCAAGCAGACAACTGCCCCCAAATGTACTACTACCAAAGTTTTCCATTATATCTCATAGAACATTTAATGGAAAAAGGAAAAGGAATGAAAAGAAAGGTATACGATGATGCTGTAAAAGCAAAGCCATATAATAATAATACTTATGACATGCTATAAAATAAAAAATAAAAATGAAAGTGACATAAGGATGCTTTCATATTTTATATAACTTTTTGTGAAGAAAATTGAAAGAGCTCATTTTTAGGGAAAATTCTCGCCAAAGTTGGGGGGCGCCGCCCCCCCCCCCCCCCCGGTCCAGATGTTGGGGGAACAAGCGCCCCCGCTGCCCCCCCCCCCCCCCCTGTTCCCGGGCCCATGGTAGCAGCCATTGCTACTTTCCACCCCTCGCCTCCTCCGACTGGGCCTGACATCTGACCGCCATTAGTTTGAGTCCGGAGCGCTGCGTGTGTCACGATGCCCGGTCGGAACGATGCGGCGCCCGGCCAAGTTACATGATGTGTATTGCTGGGCGAAATGGGAATCGACGATGGCCCGTTTGTATATCAATAATGTTTATAATTGGCAATAATAGTGATCAATAATAGACAATGAAAGAATTGCAATAGACGGCGACAGTATAATTGTCAACATGTTCAGCGTGAAGTTCCTCGGGACACTATCCGGGCTCGAGTTGATGTACAATGCCTTAAAATGTATTTAAAGGGACTGTCCCACCTTTGTGAAAGTTGTCGAATCACACTTAATTGTATGTCTACATGTCAGGCGAGGTCAGCTGAACATGTTCGTGAACTTTTTTCCCGAAAAATTGCTTATCTTGGAAGATATTCAACTTTTAGTTTTAAGCGGAAAGTTGGGTTGGTGATGTCATATGTTTTTTTTTAATAACAGGGAAATCCTTTGTGCTACCAAATGTATGGCACAATTTTTTGTCGACATCTATTGCCCAGAAAAAGCGAATCATCCGGTGTCTAGATTGGCTTAGATTACGAACCACCCGGGGATCGAGAAATGAATACGAAAATATTCCAAGGCTGACCTTAAAGGAAATAGTTCACCTTCAACATGGGGTTTTTAACTGAAATGTCAGTTTTGTAACCCGTGTTGAGAAATCCCTATCTGCAACTGTTCTTGTCTGAAAAGACTCTCCAGCCGAAGATATTTGACTTTTTGGCGAAGAAATGCGGCGCATATCTGATATACCGTACCGTCTGAGAGTGCCAGCACTTCATGGAGCATGCGCAGACCAATAACGCACACCATAAACTTAATAATTTACGACCTTCTGTCCTGAATTGGCGTGATGTAGAACCATTTTTGAAAAGAAAAAAAGAAACTGTATTAAAAATATAATAAAATCCTGTTCTGATAAATTTTCCGAAGGTGAACTATTTCCTTTAAAGGGAATAGGTCACATTGAAAGTTGTCTTGATTTTCAACCATACGGTGCATGTTGAGCTCAAGACTACGAATATGACTTTCGTTCGGACAGTTGATGGATATATATGGAGAAAGAAGTAAGTTTCTCTTTGCATTTCACAAGAAATCGTACGACAGCAGCTGGCGTTCTGGCTCCGCCTGACGCCAATACAGTCTCTGACAAGGGGCCGCCGGGCCGCCCGGGCGGCTGAGCGGATATTAACGAGGAGTCGTGATCAGAGTCTACGTGCCAGAGAGTATACCTGCTTCCGGCGGCGAGCGTTCATGTCCCGATCGTGGCCCAGAACAGCGGACATGAAACCGGGCCTACTAGTCCTGTGTCGAAATTACTTAACGTAGGGAGGTAATTCTTCACCACAACCCATTTTTAGATCTGCTCTACAAATCTGCTATCTCAGTCCAAAACCCCATGTTAAAGGTGAACTATTCCCTTTAAAACAAGTCGACTATCATTACCAGTTGGCTGAAGAGACGACGCTGTCGGTTTAGAGTCCCTATTCAAATACACATGGACCTTTTTTTACAGATGTCAAAATAAAACACGAATATCTGTTTTATTAGATCATTGTGGTTGTTTTAACTACTACCATACTTAATTTAAATGCCAAGCCATCAAAATGGCTATCTCAACTCAAATATAATGTTAAGGTGGGATAGTCCCTTTAACTGCAAGCCATCCTTCAGCATAAAAATAGATTCATGTTCGGAAACGTATATTGCAAATAGTTTACATATACCAGATTTTGCATTGGAGAGTTATCCCCGAAAAACAGAGCCTCAAGGGGTCTGCCATTTACAATATCGCTCGTGATTAGGTATGTAGTAAAGGCTGACAATATTAATCAATATTTTCACCAAGGTAAAGTTCCTATTAACTCAGTGGGGATAATGTAACGGTATACTTACTTCCAGTGCACAGCCCAGCCAATATGACAATGCTCTCCATCAGAGCGCTGGGAGATCTTGGCGAATGACACGGTCCGTTGCAACCTTGCGTTGGCAGATCAGAGGCAATTGTTTTTTGCCGAGAGGGAGCGAAGTGTGAAACTTTTGCTCCGTCGGGCGTCAGCCAAGGTTAGGGCGTTCCATTGTACA
>JAXIVJ010000525.1:192590-219650 GCA_036785665.1 Chirona hameri
GCAGTGTACTGCTGTAACCCGCCACTGCACTGCACGGGTCGGCGCGGCTCAGAGGCGGGGGTATAAAGTGCAGGTGCCCGCTCTGCAGCGGCACACCCGCAGTGTCCGGCACGACCAACCAACATGATCCTCGCTAAGGTGAGACTCAGATTTAAAGGGATTATACGGGTTTCCGTCCTGAAAGTAAATGCACTCTTTTGCAGTTGTATGAGCTTTAAACACGCTTAAGACATATAGCAGGGACCTCAATGCTCATTTAGTCCATTATTTCGGCAATTATCAGCGCTTAAACTTGGACGTTTTTCGAGACTAGTATCAGATAACGAGTACTTGATCGGCACTACTGTCCACCACTTTTATCTTAAGATCAATTTTAGAGTTTTGAATTATCTGCAAGTCCTACACTGGATCACAAAATTATTATGCAATTCAAAACTGACGGGACTTTGTATTACTACACACTGTTCGTTGAGGTTTTGTGTTGTTGTGGTTTTCTTTTCTCTGGCCTTTAGCGTTGAGAATTTGGTGGTGGCGTATTAATTTTTTGCCGTGAAAATTCATGAAAAATATAGAATGTTATGGGAAAAATTGGTAACTGCTGGTGTCGTTGGAACAAAACAAGTTTATTTTCCTTCAAATATTGCTTATTTTACCGGAAATATGCCATAAGTGAGGTGTTTTTATTAGCATAAAAGAGATGACTGGCTCTGCCTCAGCCGGTCCTGCAGAAAATACGCGGTGGCATCACCGCGCACTTTGGAATGTCCTTACGTGCAGAAGAGGTCATTTCCAGAAAAATGTGGCTACTGTGGGACTTCTACCACATTTATAAGTACGTTTTACTATGTAACTCAATTATTATGGGAAAACCCCGTATAATCCCTTTAAACGACACATGCGATTGTAATCAATAGGTTCACTTTTATCATGGGGTTTTGAACTGAGATAGCAGATTTGTAGAGCAGATCGAAAAACGGGTTGTGGTGAAAGAATTACCTCGCTACGGTAAGTAATTTCGAGAAAGGACTAGTGGGCCCCTTTAAGAAGACGCTGTTTCGTTCCCCGATCGGGGCGCGAAACTTGTTTCGGGTCCTCACAACGGTTGTTTACGTTACAAGCAGCCTGCGTATATGCCTAAAGTCCGTCGTTATTGTGTGCAATAGATTCCATATCCAAGCTACGACATGCATGACGTTATAATTGTCATGAAGTTTGTTATGGCCATGAAGGAGAAAAGAGAAACATGCCCATTTTTCGACGGATATCCATCTATCGTCCAAACAAATGCCATATTCATTTTTTCAGCTCGAAATACCCCGTATAGCCAAATTTCAAGACAACTTTCAAGGTGACCCATTCCCTTTAACTGTTGGGTGTCTAAATATTTGCTTTAAGGGGTTTTGCGCCTCGAAGAGCCTTTACGGTGCCGTGTCAAAAATAAAGGACCTCCAGCTCTGAAAACTATCTCCATTGTTTGTTTGTTGGTTCCTTTTAGTCACACTGGAACGCGATATCTTGATATATGATTTCAGTAATATTCTGCTACTTCATTTTTGTCGGGAAGTCTGTCGAGAATAAACTGGTTAAGGTTTATTCCTAAAGAGAATAGCATCTAGGTACAATATCAGGGTGAAATATGACATTGAAGTCATGTCATATAGGCATGCAGCCTATTTGCGATGGAGTTAACCGGCTTCAGCATTGATAGGTGTTCCTCATAATTAAGGATACATTTCACTCACTTTTTCTTGTTCATATTCCTCACACATTTCTCATAATATGTGGAAAATGGATTTATATTCACTTGTGTATCAGACATTGTATCTTGCTAATCATACTTAATCAATGAAACGTTTTAAAAGCAACCATTCAGATGTACTAGAACCCATATTTAAGCCATTAGGTATCAATATTTTTTATTTGAACTCCTTTTATCTTTTCTCAGGTGTGCGCCACATTTCTGCTCGTCGGGCTCTGCCTGGCTGATGGCGGCAACCGCTTCAATCGGGGTCGCGGAGCTGTGACCTCGGGTCACCGAGTTGTGACCCCAAGTCACAGTCTCAGAACGACCCGCCCGGGGGGAAGGCGGGCAGCCAGCAGACTCATTGTGCCAAGACCGTCGGTCGGCGCATTCCAGCCGTCTGTCAGGCATGGAGCTCCCAGTGTGTCTTCAGGCTATAACGCTCCTAACCAAGGCTACAACGCTCCTAGCACAGGCTACAACGCTCCTAGCACAGACTACAACGCTCCTAGCCAAGGATACAACGCCCCTAACAAAGGATACAACGCCCCTAGCGTGTCTTCTGGTTACAACGCCCCTATCGAAGGCTACAACGCTCCTAGTCAAGAATACCAGGCTCCCAGCGTGTCTTCTAGCTACGACGCTCCTAAAGTGTCTTCTGGCTACAACGCTCCTAAGGTGTCTTCTGGCTACAACGCTCCTAAAGTGTCTTCTGGTTACAACGCTCCTAAAGTGTCTTCTGGCTACAACGCCCCTAGCGAAGGCTACAACGCTCCTAAAGTGTCTTCTGATTACAACGCTCCTAGCGTGTCTTCTGGCTACAACGCTCCTAAAGTGTCTTCTGGCTACAACGCTCCTAGCGAAGGCTACAACGCTCCTAAAGTGTCTTCTGGCTACAACGCCCCTAGCGAAGGCTACAACGCTCCTAAAGTGTCTTCTGATTACAACGCTTCTAGCGTGTCTTCTGGCTACAACGCTCCTAAAGTGTCTTCTGGCTACAACGCTCCTAGCGAAGGCTACAACGCTCCTAAAGTGTCTTCGGGTTACAACGCTCCTAGCGAAGGCTACAACGCTCCTAAAGTGTCTTCTGGTTACAACGCTCCTAGCGAAGGCTACAACGCTCCTAAAGTGTCTTCAGGTTACAACGCTCCTAGCGAAGGCTACAACGCTCCTAAAGTGTCTTCGGGTTACAACGCTCCTAGCGAAGGCTACAACGCTCCTAAAGTGTCTTCTGGTTACAACGCTCCTAGCGAAGGCTACAACGCTCCTAAAGTATCTTCTGGTTACAACGCTCCTAGCGAAGGCTACAACGCTCCTAAAGTGTCTTCTGGTTACAACGCTCCTAGCGAAGGCTACAACGCTCCTAAAGTGTCTTCTGGTTACAACGCTCCTAGCGAAGGCTACAGCGCTCCTAAAGTGTCTTCGGGTTACAACGCTCCTAGCGAAGGCTACAACGCTCCTAAAGTGTCTTCTGGTTACAACGCTCCTAGCGAAGGCTACAACGCTCCTAGCGTGTCTTCCAGCTATGATGTTCCTAATGTGCCGTCTGGTTATGGCCCCCCTAAGCACGCGACGACCTACAACAGCTACAACCACTAAAGTCCCGGTTCCCGCGTTACCTGCCCTTTGGTGGGGAATAGTTGCCGTTATAGTTCGGTAGGAAGTCTATTAGAATGTGGGCGCTTCTTTTCACACTCTTGCAGAAATGAACTAGCTAATATAATATTTCCCATATAGGGAGTATATCACAGCATCTGTTATCATAATTGCCCTTCATGGAAGCGTATTTCGAGTCCCAGTGCTTCTCGCCCTATCCGTGCACAGTGGCACACTTTGTCTGCTGAAAACTGCCGAATACGACGGACTTGTAGTCATGAGCCGTCCATCGTGGGGACTCAGATAACGTCCTCTGGGCGGCTGAAACATCGCGCACAAATTGATACATCGATAAGTGTGTCGCCTTCAGATATCACAGGTTCGTTTAAACTCCCGGGTTTTCCAAATTTGGTGCGTTTAATGTTTGGTAACGTTTCACAATGTTTTTTAGTTGTCCAAACAAATGGGAGGCTTCACCTCGAGCCTCAAGTATGCTGTTTAATGACCGAAGGATGACAATCTATTTTAGATAACCGTTATCGGAGCATGACTTCGATTGCGATTGTCACAATTAGCCGGTACAATTTCTAGTGAATATGTGCGCAAGATAAATGAGTTGAGACGTAACTGCGGAGCAATGGTTCACAGTTGACACTAATGACTTCCAAAAGGTTCAGTGTGAACCAGAACCCTTCCAGTCATAAGCTCATAGCATGGATCACTGTGTTCCTAAGGCGAATGATGTGTTCACTGCGTAATCTGTGTTCCCTTCTCGCTCTTTTTCGTGTCATTATGTTCTATTGTGTCTTCTTCGTGTTTGTATCCTTCCGAGCTGGCGTTGTGAGGTCCATGAATACATTACCAACTGAGGAAGATACTGAACGTCTCGCCTGCTTGTTCTCTAGTTTTTTGTTGTTGTAGAGATAGTACATACATACCTGACGGAAAGATGTGTACATGATATAGGCCGGTTCAACAATGAACTTGTTCACTTTTTACCGTCCTCAATCGGCTGAACAATGAGTGGAGGTCACCCGACTCGTTTCACCATTGCCTCATTCTCGTAGCCGTCCTTGCTGAAGCAGTATAACACCCGTCGACCCGCTGAACGTCACAACCCACGAATCAGGGGTTACAAGGGGCCCCGTGAATCCCAGCCCTACGCCACCCGTCGACCCGCTGAACGTCACAGCCCACGAATCAGGGGTTACAAGGGGTCCCGTGAATCCCAGCCCTACGCAATCCGCCATCCGAGAGAGGGGCTCATAAACCAGGAGTAGAACGGTGCCGGTAGGTCATGTCAGGCGGCCAGTCGGACGGCCCATACGTAGAAATCGACCAAATCCTGCTACAAAATACGCAAACTTTTGAATGTATGCCACAATGGATATGCTGTATATCTGGCAAAATATTCAACGATGAAAGCTTCCGGGAACCGTAAGTACGAGTTTTTGTTTATAGCTACGAGGTTGTTCATGGCTGGGGCATTCCATGACAGATCGACCAAGCCATAACATCCTACATCTCAGATGTCGATACAACTACGTGTTGGGGGTTATCTTGGCCGTAGATTCACGCTGTGAAATTTTCAGCCCCGTCCGTAGAATGGGTTTCGAGTTATAGCCTCAGGCATCTTTTTGATGTCGCGCAAAGCTCTAATTTTCAGCGGGCAATATCTCCCATCTCAATCATGCGATTCATACAAATATACCACTAATGTCATGGGTCAGTATATATCATCAGAATCATCATGAACCATAGATTAATATGATATAAATACTTTTTGAAGAAAAAAAAGAATTTCAACACGTGATATTAGGTAAAATCACATGATTTTATCATGTGGCCATTTCAAATTCGGATATTTTTTCATGCCTGAATCGACTTCGATACATAAGTCTTCGATGGTAAAAAAATGGAGATTTTTTTTGTCCCTAAATATTGTATTTATAGTTTTGTATTTGAAAAAACACGTCTTTGGTAATAACTTTGCATGTAATTGTGCTAGAGAACTTAATTAAACGGCACTATGCTTATCTCTTCGACCTGATTTCAATGATATATAACATGAGCCTTGTAGTTGCTCAGTGACCTCAGGTCACGTGGACCTGAGGTCACCCGGTGCAGCCCACGTCAGATCGACCAAGCCATAACACCCTACATCTCAGATGTCCATACAACTACGTGTCGGGGGTTATCTGGGCCGTAGATTCACGCTGTGAAATTTTCAGCTCAGTCCGTCGAATGTGTTTCGAGTTATAGCCTCAGGCATCTTTTTGATGTCACGCAAAACTCTAATTTTCAGCGGGCGATATCTCCCATCTAAATCATGGGAGTCATATATACCTATATATCATCAGTATCGTTATAAACCGTATATTATTACCAGTAAAAATCCTTAATCCGCGGTAACCGAGCGGCGAGCGGTATCTGTTGCTTTCCTGGGAGAAACTACATACACATTTAGTTGTATTAAATTGTTTATGATCTCCTTTCTCGATTCCGCAAAAAGGGAGTATTCAGCGTATAAAAAAAACGAATGCCATTTTTTTATCAAAAATGACTTTTGTTCACGTCGACGCTTGCGTGTGCCACACGCTGTGGTACCACCCCTATCAGAACGCACCATAACAAAATAAAAATTGATTTGATGGTCCTATCCAATGGTGAAAATCTTATCTCAATCGGAGCAGTGGTTGCAAAGTTATTACCTTCCAAAAAGCGTCTGTATGGCCGGGTCGGGCTGGGTCGGGCCGGTTCGGGCCGGTTCGGGTCGGGTCCGGCCGGGTCAAATGTAAATTTGTCTAGTAAGTTGACGAGACACCTCACGGGCGCTTCGCGCCCGCTCGGTAATGTTATAATCGTTTTGTGAAAATTAGGAAATTTTGGATTTTTAACGTGATCTCAGGTGGTTTTATAATTTTTCCATTTAAAATTCTGGATTTTGTTTTCCATACCAGAATCGACTTTGATACAGAAGTCTTCGATAGTACAAAAATATGGAGATGTTTTTTCTCAAAATATTGTATTTATATTTTTGTATTGGGAAAAATCATGGTCACCAGTACGTCTTTGATAATAACTTTGCACGTAATTGTGCTAGGGAGCTTAACTTAACAGCATTATATTTGTCTCGTCAAGCTGCATTCAATGATGCACAACATGACCCCTGCAGGTTACTCCATGACTGCAAGGTCACGTGACCCGAGGTTGACTTCCCAAATCACCTGGCTTGATTATATAATGGATAATTTGTTTACATTTTTCGTTTTATATGACAAAGTTGAACATTTTTATCTCTAGAAGACGCTTTTAGCTACTTTTATAGAATTATCGGTCTGCAAATAAGGATGCGAAACCCTCTAGCTGATAAGAACACAATATTCAAATGAATAAGGTCACTCGATTTTTGCTAACGTAGAAACGTGCGAAGTGGGAAAACGCTCCCCATAGTCATGGAGATAAACCCTTCCAACAGATATTCGAAAACACACGTCAACATTCGGTCAATGACAGACACAACAAAAAAATGCACTCGCACATTTCATAGGCACATGTCCGATAGACTACTAAAAGCCGTGCCCTCCATCCGGTTGATTGCTCGGTCTTTCTCTATGTAGATGTGCATAGCCTCCTTCGTAAGACGTTTTGTGAGATGCTTTTTGTTTGACACCACCTTCGCTTCGTCCCATAGCGGAGCATGCTCCCCTTGTTCGTAGAGATGATCCACGAAGGCGCTCCCCGCATGATGGAGATTTCGTACGTCTCTTTGATGTTCTTTGATTCGTAAGTTCAGTTTTCTTCCGGTTTGCCCGATATAATTCTTCCCACATCGGCATGGTGTTCGAATATTAATATAAACCTGATTAGTAGCCGATAAGTCTATAACTTAACATTATAATGCCTAATCATAAAAGCTTAAAAACATACGTTATTTATATAACATTGATTTATATAGCCAGTATGATTTATACAGCTGGCTATATAAATCAATGTTATATAAATAACGTATGTTTTTAAGCTTTTCTGATTAGGCATTATAATGTTAAGTTATAGACTTATCGGCTACTAATCAGGTTTATATTAATATTCGAATACCATGCCGATGCGGGAAAAGTATATCGGGCAAACCGGACAAAAACTGAACTTACGAATCAAAGAACATCAAAGAGACTTACGAAATCTCCATCATGCGGGGAGCGCCTTCGTGGATCATCTCTACGAACAAGGAGAACATGCTCCGCTATGGGACGAAGCGAAGGTGGTGTCAAACGAAGAGCATCTCACAAAACGTCTTACGAAAGAGGCTATGCACATCTGCATAGAGAAAGACCGAGCAATCAACCGGATGGAGGGCACGGCTTTTAGTAGTCTATGGGACATGTGCCTATGAAATGTGCGAGTGCATTTTTTCGTTGTGTCTGTCATTGACCGAATGTTGACGTGTGTTTTCGAATATCTGTTGGAAGGGGTTATCTCCATGACTATGGGAGGCGTTCTCCCACTTCGCACGTTTCTACGTTAGCAAAAATCGAATGACCTTATTCATTTGAATATTGTGTTCTTATCAGCCAGAGTGTTACTAAACTTCTTGATAACGACCTCAATGTGAAGGTCGAAAATTCGAATATTAATATAAACCTGATTAGTAGCCGATAAGTCTATAATTTAACGCTATGTAAATAAATGACTATATAAATAAATGGTTTTATTAAAATAAATACCTAAATCGGACCGGTTAATGGGCATCGAACGTATTGGCTGGTTATATAAATTAGCTGACTATATAAATAAATGGCTATATAATTAAATGGCCATATAAATTTCAGGCCTTCTAGTAGCTTGTTTAAATTGATCTTCAGTTTTTTTAATTGAACTTCGGCTTTTTTATTTAACTTCGGCTTTTTTAAATCGAACTTTATCTTTTTTAAATCGAACTTTATCTTTTTTTAAATCGAACTTAGTTTTGTTTTAATTGATCGTGATCTTTATAAATTGAACTTCAGATTTTTTGTTAATTGAAACTTAAAAAGGTGTAGAAAAGAATATGAAAAAGCAATCACGAAAACTTTTAGAGGCAGCCCATATATTATCTCGGGAAACGTTTAACCCCATAAATGGTTTGATAACATTGGCTTCCTCTGCGGTTAGTTTAGCTGTTTTAAATTTAGATCGTTAGATCGCTCAGTTAGATCCACGATCATGAGATCGTTCTGAAATACTCACGGGAATATGTTGTTGTATAGAATCTTTAGACGGTTCATATCTGCGATGTTGACCTGACATTCCTGCGCTCAACCGCAGTGAACATGATACTTGTTACTGAAAGCTTTGTTTAATATATTTACTTACTATCATCATTGTGAATGTATGAATGTTTGGAAATACACCAACTACATTATTGAAGGTAAACCTTTCCTAGGTAATCGCAGTGTCATTCTGTAACTATAGAATAACCCAGGACTGCAAACTATTAAAGCCAGCTTACCTTATTCTCTTCGATGTATTCCATGCTGAGTTTACCTACGCTTAACTGAGTTACGAAAAATCTCCTACTGAAAATATAATTTATACAGGAAGTTAAAAAAGGATATCGCTATTTGTACGGGGCTGTCGCTGAGTACAACGAGCTGCCGTCTGAGCTGCGTTGTTTGAATTTCGCTAGTTTCAAACGCGAGCTCAAAGAGTACCTGATGGAGCGTGAGCGTGAGACTTAGTTGTATGACTCACTGCACTCGTTTATGAGAAATTGTGTTGCGATGTGTTATGTGTGCTCTGTGATGTGTACCTACATGAAGTATGAGTGTTGCGTCATCCAAGCCCAATTATTTTAGTGTGTTTTGACTCGAGTCATATAATAGCCGTTGCATGCAGCGGATATGGCTCACGAAGTGAAATAAATAAATAAATAAAATATATAGCTAATCAATCACATTCAAAAATGTCCGACTCATGAGTCGATTCATAGTTCAACTCTGAGTCGGTTACAAGTCTGGCAGGTCGTGTGACCATTTTGCGTAGTTATATTTCACCTTTCGTGGCCTTATTGGCCGACTTCGACAATATGACACAAATGGTTTGTTTATTTGTTTATTAGTTATAAAACAACCACAGGCCGAAGCCCACTTACGGCTGTGGTCAAAGCACACAACACAAACATCCTTATACATTCACGCATTCATACCTAAGACATAATGGCAATGAAAATAAATAAGTGAACCAATATCCCGCTACCCAGCGCAAAAGTAGGGCAAGTGACTAAAAGTCAGCACCACTTCCCCGCCCATGGGAATCAATAACTGCCTTCACTGCATGCACACTTAAAAGCTTGCGACTTAAAAGTAGTTGAACAAAAGAAATCAGATTCTGGCATTTCCTGGATAAATCTGTTGCAGGTCGCTGGTAGCCGCGATAAAAAGCTGTTGCGTACCAAATTCACCCTACCACCCGGCACACGAAACAATCCAGCGTGTCTTGTGCGTCGAGTGGGAACAGACAGGTGAAACATTGACACTAGATTTCCACAGTCAAGGCGGCTACGAAGTACAGAATGCAAAAATCTTATGTCGGCTTGGATGAAACGAGCTTTGATCGGCTTCGATATAGCGTCTATAGCTTTGAGCGAAGCAAATGCCATTCTCTTTCAAATGGTTATCTCATATTTCCGAAATGTAAGTTCTGGGCCCCCAAAAACTGTTTTGGGGAAATTTCCACAAAATACAAATTTTCAAAAGAATAACAAAAAAACGGAATACATATTTGAGGGCCAAGTGTGGACGATGCCCAAACCTTTCTCAAACCTTTCTCTGAAATTGTTTTTGTATTTATTTTAATAACCTGGTACAGTCAAATACACACCACCACTGTATGTATGAGACAAAACTGGTCTAGAAACATGCTTCTTCTTTCTTTAGATTTATCAATTTCAATGTTTTCACTTATGTGATCTGACCTTGACCTGAACTTGACTTAAACTTAACTTAAAGGAATTTCCATGACGTCAGGTGGTGAAAATGAATACACTATCAAATTCTACGTGTAAAATAATCCGGAAAGCACGCGTCGCATGACTTTCGTAGACCCCTTACCAATAGTGACCTTTTGTGAGCTGGCCATGACCTTGAACTTTGCTTTCAATCCCTTTTTCACACGTGCATGATATATATTATACCTTTGAGAAAATGGTGGGTGATAATAGTCGCAATCCAAGGCTTTCAATGGACAGTATGTCCTATAAACACAAATACCTCGACTTTGACCTTTGACCTGACCGTGACTTGGTATGTAACCTTAATTTTAAAACAACTTGCTATGTTTTGGATGCGTTGCATTGCGAGCTTTCATATGCTTCCTTTCGCGTCTCGCTGCGATTGAGACAGACGTCAGACCGTCTGATAATATTGGCCTTTGATCTATTAATGATCTATTTAATGTCTCCCGTCATATTTTCTCGCAAGGTAGGTAGGTAGGCCTAAGGGTAAAACAGCAGGGTAATATTATTGACCGTTTTTGCCTTCAGAGCGGAATCTTGATGCGGAGGAAATTGACAAATACCTTGCGAAATACCCGTGCAATGTTCCGTATCCAGGAGTCTCGTCACGATTCTGCTCCGGTTCGTGTTCCATCTGATGACGTGACACCTGCCGCCGGCGGTCGGCCGGAAGTGACGTCACAGGGGCGTGTGACCGGCACGGGTGGACTTAGAAAGACAGTCGACTGTCAATTGAGCTGAACCGGCTTCGGTTGACGTCATGGAGAGATGTCAAAATATCGCAATCACAGGGGTTCCGGTGGTTGTAAATGTACGTAATTAATTTCAACTCATTTCTCAAGGTGGGACTTCTCAAACAAAATCCACGATGAAACGAAAAGGAATTGCGCAAGTGCCTTGCCGTACCTTGTGAAGAAACCAAAGCGATTCTTGCTGAATGCTTTAGGGCAATCAGGCATAGAATGCTCTTAGCTTATTGGCTATTGCACACATTCACAACGATATCCCCACGACATATACCTAGATTATATACTATCTCGGTAAGACAGGTTTTAAAGGAAACATTTCCTGGACATCAGCATAGCTCCTTCAGCCATTCCCGTCAAAGGTACGACTATCAAAAATCCGAATTGCTCGATATCATCATTTGGATTTCAGACCAAACACGCCTTGATTGTTTACAACTAATTACAACAGTTTAATTTAGACGGTGGTGACATCGATGATATGCACGTCTGCAGCAACGGCGACCCTTATTCCCCAATCATGCAGGTTGCAGACTTGTAACGACTCTATTTTTTAGTCGACTCAAGTCTGACTCAACAGCCGAAGAACTGACTCGACTCTTGACTCAAGCGCTGTTTAGAAAGAAGTGAATC
This sequence comes from Chirona hameri, assembly GCA_036785665.1. NCBI lineage: Eukaryota > Metazoa > Arthropoda > Thecostraca > Balanomorpha > Balanidae > Chirona > Chirona hameri. The sequence goes on from JAXIVJ010000525.1 coordinate 204,298, forward strand.
GACTCGACTGTTGACTGAAGTGGTGTTTCAAAAAAATTGAGTCGACTTGACTCTTGACCTAAGTGATGTTTCAAACAAATTGAGTCGACTCGACTCTTGACTCAAGTGATATTTTGAACAAATTGAGTCGAATCGACTCTTGACTCAAGTGATGTTTTAAGCAAATTGAGTCGACTCAACTCTTGACCAAAGTGCTGTTTCAAACAAATTGAGTCGACTCGACTCGACTTTTACTCAAGTGCTGTTTTTTTATTGAATTGGCTCGACTCATAACTCATTCAAAAATGCCCGACTCATGAGTCGATTCATAGCTCACCTCTGATTCGGTTACAAGTCTGGCAGGTCGTGTGACCATATTTCATAGTTATATTTCACCTTTCGTGGTCTTATTGACCGACTTCGACAATATGACACAAATGGTTCGGCTTCTATATTCAAACTAAACCAGAAATCATGTATTACATGACTATAATAGATCCCATAAAGTCCGCTGAAGTAATCGTTCCAGTTAAAAATACGTGATGTCCCTTACACTTACAGATCAGATGTAGTTCATAAATACAATCAATCAGAAAGACATCAAGGTATTTTACAAAAGATTGGACATCCGTTATACGTGTTCTCACAAAGTAGTGACGCGAAATACAGAATGCGGAACAATTCAGATCTCCGTGCGCAGATCAATATCCTGTTCACAATTCATACAAATTATGTTCACATTATGTACATCACAAAATATTGACAAAGACTGAGCATGGCTGCAAAAACGACACAAAACTACAGCGCACAATCATCGTATGCCCGGCCGATTTCATTCTTCACCACTCCGGCTCAGTCGCCGACGTTGTGCAACCCCGTGTGACTCCGTAGACGGCAGGTATATAATGAACAGTCTTTCCAGCAGCAGCACACTTGCAGAAGCCAGCCAGGCAAAGCAACATGTTCATCGCCAAGGTAAGGCGGAACCACAGGTATGAATTCTGTCAAATGCTATGCACGATATGACTTGCAATTATAGTACCTATTGGTAAGAGTAAAACAAAACAGAGTAATCGTCAACAAGCATAGACCAAGTCCAGAGATTAAAGGAAGCCCAATGTCTTCCTTACAATTTCAATATTCTATAGTTCAATATTAAAATAAGCTGTCGTAGTGAAAAGTAAAGTAGGATGTGGGCAGTGAAAGTTAATCGATTGTATGTTTTAATAAGACCCCTTTCTTTTCAGATTTGCGCCACATTTCTGCTGGTCGGGCTCTGCCTGGCTGATGGAGGCCACCCCAGTCAAGGTCAGATACCTGTGACCTCAGGTCATGGAGCTGTGACCCGAGCTTACGGCCTCGGCGTGACTCGCACAGGAGGAAGACGGGGAACTGGCGGATACGACGGTCAAAGAATATCTTACGGCAACGACGTCCCTGATGTGTCGTACAAAACTCCCTCCTCCAGTGTATCTTTCTCTTTTGGCCACCGAACTCCTAGCGTGTCTTCTGGCTACAACGCTCCTAGCGTGTCTTCTGGCTACAACGCTCCTAAAGTGTCTTCTGGCTACAACGCTCCTAGTGTGTCTTCTGGCTACAACGCCCTTAGCGTGTCTTCTGGCTACAACGCTCCTAAAGTGTCTTCTGGCTACAACGCTCCTAGCGTGTCTTCTGGCTACAACGCTCCTAAAGTGTCTTCTGGCTACAACGCTCCTAGTGTGTCTTCTGGCTACAACGCCCTTAGCGTGTCTTCCGGCTACAACGCTCCTAGTGAAGGCTACAACACCCCAAGCGTGTCTTCTGGCTACAACGCTCCGAGCGTGTCTTCTGGCTACAACGTTCCTAGCGTATCTTCTGGCTACAACGCCCCCAGTGCATCTTCTGGCTACCACGCCCCTAGCGTGGCCTCTGGCTACAGCGCCCCAAGCGTGTCTTCTGGCTACAACGCTCCTAGCGTGTCTTCTGGCTACAACGCTCCTAGGGAAGGCTACAGCGCCCCAAGCGTGTCTTCTGGCTACAACGCTCCTAGCGTATCTTCTGGCTACAACGGCCCTAGTGTGTCCTCTGGCTACAACGCCCCAAGTGTGTCATCTGGCTACAACGCTCCTAGCGTGTCTTCCGGCTACAACGCTCCTAGCGTGTCTTCTGGCTACAACGCTCCTGGTGTGTCTTCTGGCTACAACGCTCCTAGCGTATCTTCTGGCTACAACGCCCCAAGTGTGTCATCTGGCTACAACGCTCCTAGCGTGTCTTCGGGCTACAACGCCCCAAGCGTATATTCTGGCTACAACGGCCCTAGTGTGTCTTCTGGCCACAACGCCCATAGCGTATCTTCTGGCTACAACGCCCCTAGTGTGTCATCTGGCTACCATGGATGAGCGATCTTTGGCGAGTGACACCGATTGAAGCAAAGTCACCTCTCTTACAGTCATTTGACTCTGCCTTGATTAAGGATCATTAATGCTCAGATTCAATGTCGTTTGTGTTTGTTGTCGGAACTCGGATGTGTAGCATATGTATGTACTTACTACTTGCACCTGTCATTGTTGATTAGGTCCGTACAGATTTCGTGTGTGTGTGTGTGTGTGTGTGTGTGTGTGTGTGTGTGTGTGTGTGTGTGTGTGTGTGTGTGTGTGTGTGTGTGTGTGTGTGTGTGTGTGTGTGTGTGTGTGTGTGTGTGTGTGTGTGTGTGTGTGTGTGTGTGTGTGTGTGTGTGTGTGTGTGTGTGTGTGTGTGTGTGTGTGTGTGTGTGTGTGTGTGTGTGTGTGTGTGTGTGTGTGTGTGTGTGTGTGTGTGTGTGTGTGTGTGTGTGTGTGTGTGTGTGTGTGTGTGTGTGTGTGTGTGTGTGTGTGTGTGTGTGTGTGTGTGTGTGTGTGTGTGTGTGTGTGTGTGTGTGTGTGTGTGTGTGTGTGTGTGTGTGAGTTTTTATTCGTTGATGAGCAAGCTGACAAATATACATTATAAAGCACGGAAGTTTCAGATATTGAGCCTCGCTATCCCAATTTTGACTCCGATTATGCTGCGAATGCGGCGAGTTGCATGTGTTCGGCCAATTTAGAAGAGAATGCAATTCGTGTTGCAACCTGTTGTCGTCTTGCTGGCACTTGATTATGTACAGTCTGCAGGGGCTCTGCCACAGGGGGACGTGGTGGACGTGCCCCCCCCCCCTATTTTTGGACTTTTAACATTACGCCTCTATGGGCGTTGCATGGAAAGAATCGACTTCATAATGCCTCAGTCCCCCCAATTTTCGGTACGTGGCGGAGCTTTTGATGTACATTGCACATTTTGAGGTCACCAGCGTAGGAATTTAAAGTTTAGATGTTGATAATGACACGTTGGCGTCTGTTTGTGAAATATAACCTAACCTACAATATCTCGGAAACGGCTGGATATTCCGTCCTGGATTCCAAATTTGTGAATATAAATATGTGGTGGTCAACACTCAGACATGTTGAATTAAATGCTGTATACATGATTTAAAGCAGATATTCTTCCTCGATAGCTAGGGAGGCGGATATGTTGCGAATACCGGTCAATACCAATAAAGTAGATGTTAAGAAACATGCCAATTTCTATCTAACTCGGGGTAGATGGCAGAATGGAAAACAAATCGGAGATTTGGGCCAATTGACCCACTTCAGTGCTCGTGTTCAACCAGATAACACAAGCATGTCTCACTGAACGTATCTGCTTCATAACTTTGGACCAGAGGCCGACTCCCTTGATTTATCTCTCAGGTGTACCGTTCTCGCCACAACAAATCATGTAGTGTGTACGAATTGAAGCGGGCTATCCCATTCGCGGATGTATGCAAATAGTACTAAACACCGGAGTAGAGAAAATGGCGTGTTTGCACGTCTTTGTTTCCTCTATGCAAATAGAAATAAACATTCACCGATTTGTATAAGGTGAAGTACATACTTAACACAAACTGTCTACGAAAATAACTTAACCCGCGCCGTGCCGGGAGAGGGTGTTTAGACACCCTCCCTAAGGTTTTTCGAGGATAGCGGAAAAAACGGCGGCGCGCAGCACCGCTGTTTTTGGCACAGCTGTTTGGGCATCAATTACCCACATGCAAATTTCTTGACCTCGGGTCATCTCAGGTCAGGTCACCAGAGCAGGTCACGTGACCCCAACTCCAAAAAAAAGTTTGCGGTCGAACCAGTCACAGTTTTTGGATGATCGGTTTTACACTTACAGGATTTCATAAGGCCATATATATATATATATATATATATATATATATATATATATATATATATATATATATATATATATATATAGCTTCAATTCATTTATATTGGATTTTTGATATCAGTGACCTAAGGTCGGGTCAATTTCGTGACCTCCCATTATAAGTCAATGGGGAAATATTCAAATATTTCCTATTCCGAGGATACGCAAGATAGCAGTCCAATTCCTTCTGGATCATGTTATCATTGGCTATTCTTGATGACCTATGTTCCATTTTTGTTCAGTGACTCCCACAGGGACAGCCGAGGTCATCCGAGGTGACCAACACTTTGCTTGCCAATAACTCTCGACAGAATGTGAAACCGACACCAATGTGATTGTCTTGCAGAGGCACGTCTTCTCATATGCAACACTAGGGTGTCAACAAAACAAATCGTCGGTGCAAGCTTGCCAATTGACACGGCGTTCTTCTCTAGGCCAGTAACAAGTATGCCAAATTTAATTACGATTCTTTTAGTTTTGGTCCCCCTCCCCCCTCGGGCCTCCGTAAGTTGCTGACCCCTACCCAAAACGTCAAAAATAAAAGTCGTCGTTCAGACGTCCGCGTGTGCTCATTTGAAAACTCTTGTCGAGTAGAATAAACTTCAATTCAGTCGGAATGCTCTAAATTCAAGTTTTCGTTCTATGAGTCATAAACAGAGCCCACAAGCAAGCCTTCAATAACCCATACAGCGAGCTGCGAAGGATCTATTGCCCCACCCGTTTCACGTAACTAACCACGTAACTTGTATTGCATCCATTATACAAGCAATTGCATACACACCACTCATGTGTGACGTATCGGACGTGTTCTTCCGTATTCGCTCGATCATGTCCTTTATTTTGATTTCTGAATTCATGGAAACATTTACGCCAGCCTTTTCAAGTGTTCTTGAAATAACGTTTGCCTTTTTGGTACTTGGGAGGGATATTCATTTTGGTTCTTTTCTTCCTGGGACTGGCTTGTTTTGGTTTTGGTTTCTGCTTCTTATCCGTTCAGCCTTCTCCTTTTGTTCGATCACAAATCCTTCAGGGTATTTTAACTTTTTGAATGGTTCTATATATGTTCAATCTCATCGTTCAAGTATTCATGGTCGCAAATTCTAAAAGCTCTTAAAAAGAAGCCTATCACTATCCCACTCGTCGCTCGTTCGTTATGACCAGAGTAAAAGTGGACATAATCCTCTTTGCTAGTGGGTTTTCTATGTACTTTAAATTTTAAGCAAGTTTCCGTTTAACGATACAAGTGGCTAAAAAGGCACTTGACCGTTCTGTTCCATCTCCATCGTGAACTGGACTTTTTCATTCACACTGTTTAAATGTCTCAGCTTTTCGTCTAAATCTGTGTCCTTAGGAACAACAACTAAGACGTCATCAACATATATTACCCAAATCGAGTCGCTGCCGATAATGTTGAGAAGAAGAAAAATCTTCTGAGGTTTCATAAATAGACATGCCGACACAGGGCTGAGGGGAGACCCCATAGCGAGGCCACTCTTTTGCGAATATTCTTCGTCATTAAATACAAAACATCCAACCTTCATGCATAAGGTCACCATCTTCATATATTCAGGCTTAGGTAAGGTATCTTCAGGTATATTCAGGTATATTCAGGCTTAGGTTTTCTTCTCCGTAACACTAATTTTGATGCAAAAACACTTTTTACGAATGTCCCGGTCCATATGGTATGTACTATGTTGTGACATATGTTTGCGGATCAGTACATTACAAGGTATCGTTTTTAGAACAGTTTGTGCGTTATAACGTTGGTTTCTCTCGTCAAGAGCGTTACAGTGAGCCTATTTCCAGTCGTTTAGCGTGATGTTCATCTTTTGCTTCAAAGCCAGCACAGAAAATAACACGTGTTTCGAAGATTGCGCTTGGTCCGACCAATTTTTTTTAGAGCAAACTAAATGTTTTCATGTTATTCAGCACGTATAATAAATAGCATGGAAATACGTGTGAAAACCTGGAAAATCAACAAATGTGCGTCATTGTCCGCACCTAGTGCGCAATTATGATAGGTGGTACAGAAAGCCATCGCGATGGATGTTCATCCCAGGACAATACGCTTTAATTGCAAACACAATGTGAAATTGATATCACAAGTGCATTACATGGGACAGCTGCTTTCGAATGATGCCCATATTGCTTACATTTGGAGGAATGTCGAGATTCGTTAACTCCCAGGTCAAATGAGGACATGACATATGACCCCTGTTGGCCCCCAAGGAGTTTCAGTTGCACCGCGAAAGTTTGCATGCATGTTACCAAATAATGCCCCAAACTTCAATTTATGATTTTTAATAGGATCGGCCAAACATTGCTTGGCCTTGACCTTAAATAAAGGTCATAAAGTCAAGCTATCGAATCTTGACTTTAGGGGTAAATCTGTATGTCATCATATTCTATTTTTTTTCCTCTTTCTAATGGTGTATGTTACCCCGATATATATTTTCATCATGGAGATATAATGCCAAACGTGGTTGGATGTTTGATATTGACCTGAATTTTTGCTGACTCTTATCTTGTGGCCCCGTGACCTGACGATCTTACAACTGTAAAAATCGAAATCAGCGCCAAGAATAACCCCCTACACCATTTTGGTGTGAAATCTGAGTGGGTGTGGTAAACATTTCCACCCTTACCCTGGTTATTTGTCCTAGAATTGCCCATAAATTAAAAGGAAATTCAACTTAATATGAGTTTCATGTTTAACCCTCGCCCTACGGGAGCTTTTTCACCTTCGCCCTAATCAGCCCCCCCCCCCCCGGGGGGGGGGGGGCTGACAGGCCCCCCCCCCTGTTAACCTCTAAACCAAGCAACTTAGATCAATGCGGTAAGAGCCAGCATGTTGCCTGTCATGAGAGGAATCTAACAGTATGCGAATTTTAGGTTTCAAGTCAACGGGTGACCTTCCAGGTCAAGTGAATGACCTCGGATTTACCACGTCCAGAACAGCGGTTTTGCTCTTCAAAAAACCTCAAAATTAGAAATTGATAAATGTAAATAAAATGGTATGTTCCTAGACCATTTTTGGCTCAGAAATACAAAAAAAGGTAATTGTTTGTTCGTATCTTGTCCAAAAATGTCACAAAAAGTCATAAAAAAATGACGTCATCAGGTTCTTACACTTAGGAAGCCATCACTCAGTCAAAAATGAAGATATTGCTTTGAAATTTGGTATGAGAAAAAATATCACACTCAGTTCTCTCACATATATTCCATTTTTTATATCTTTGAAATTTTTTATTTTGTGGGGATTTTTCCAAAAACATAAGTTGTTTTTATTTTAGGGGTCAAAAACCCAACATTTTGAAAATCAAAGATCGCCATTTTAAAGAGAATGCTATTTTGCATATTTGGTGAATTGCGTTTGCAATTTTCTTTAAAACTCTGCTTTCTACGATTTTTGCCAATATTTCTCATTTTTTTACCAACATGACGTCATCAAAACATTATTATCTCCCAAACTTCTCAACCAATTTCAATTAAATTTTTACAGCCTACGTATAATTGTTGTAAACTCAGCTAGCAACATTTGCAGCAAGGTGCACTTTATTTGTCAAAAGTTATTAAAGAAAAACCTCAGGAGGATCCTGTCAGGCCCCCGCAGGGTGAGGGTTAAACTGAGATACATACCAGTCTTTCGCAGGGATGTAGGAACGTCACGTAAAATGGGTGGCCAGTGAAACTTTGATCTCGTCTTGAGAGAAACCCAACCCCAATGGAAGGTTTCTCTGCAGATGTGTGCTTTTCTCGTCTTGGCGAACATTTTGCCATAAACAAAAACACCAAGCAAACAAAATTATTGTAGGAAGAAAAAAAAAAACGAAAAGTGAGGGAGCCCCCCCCCCCCCCCTCCCCCCCCCCCCCCCCCCCCACACACACACACGACCACCCCTGCTCTTACGCCTATGGTCCTTCGGTTTAGTCGAGTCCAATACCGTGACCAGTGATTGTTCGATGTAGGGCTTGAGAGCCAATGCAGGTGTATACATGCTCTTATCTTATCTTATATTATATTATATTATATTATATTATATTATATTATATTATATTATATTATATTATATTATATTATATTATATTATATTATATTATATTATATTATATTATATTATATTATATTATATTATATTATATTATATTATATTATATTATATTATATTATATTATATTATATTATATTATATTATATTATATTATATTGTATTATATTATATCATATTATATTATATTATACTATATTATATTATTTTACATTATATTATATTATGTTATATTATATTGTATTATATTGTATTATATCATAGTATATTATATGGTATTGTATTGTATTGTATTGTATTGTATTGTATTATATTATATTATATAAAGCGGAACTCGCTTCCGATGTTTCATAAATGATGGGTGTAAAACATTATACAATATACAGCAAAGGCTTGACTAGCAAGTAGCATGATCGAGATCGCTAGAATGAACTTGCACATTGCGGCTGTTTTCCACTAGCCCACCAACACGATAATGGAGGTGTCCCGACCGAAGACCACGCCCATCAGCACGCGGCGAATGCCCTCGACGGCGACGGCGACGCAGCGACTCAACCGCGGGAAAGAGAAAGGTATAAAATGACCTCGCTGACCCAACAGAGGTACACTGGCAGTATCGAGTGCAAGGGAGCAACATGATTCTCGCTAAGGTAAGACACACACTAAGCACGGGTGGAGAGTTTACTATTCAGATGGTGGGGCAACTGCCCCACCAACTTTGTGTTTCCCCACCACCTTTTGTCCGATTTGAAGGTTTCCTGGCGTTAAAATGGTCATTTTCCCCTCAACCATGCCAAACAGCCGGCCAATATGACATTTTGCCCCACCAACTTGTTCTGAAAAGCTCCACCCATGACACTAAGGCGCTGACTGCTGTCACGTTTAGTGTTTGGGTCCTTGCAGGCGCGTAACCACCACTGGGGTCACTGGGATCAATCACCAGAAACATTTTCGGATTTTAACATTACGCATATGGGCGTTGCATGGAAGGAATCGACTTCAAAGTGCCACCATTCCCAGCTACTTTCGGAAGGTGGTTACGCCTATGGGTCCTTGTCCTAAGTTCTAACTTCATATTGCCGATGGCGAGTCATTCATTTTTCACTTTAGTAGAAAGCCTGACATAAAAACGAAATTTCCCATATTTGATTAAGTATGTGCACTGTGTCTCACTCGGCTACATGTGATTTACATTGTAATACATTTTGTCCATAATGTTAAAAATGTCATGACAATTGTTTATATTGTTTCGACAATACTGATACACGAATCCCATTTGCATTATTCCATCATTATATTACTTGACGCACCTGTTTTCTCACACCTGTTGTCTTCTCAGGTATGCGCCACATTTCTGGTGGCCGGGCTCTGCCTGGCTGATGGAGGCAGTCACTTCAGTCTGGGTCACGGAGCTTTGACCTCAGGTCACGGTCACGGAGTGCCCCGTTCGGGAGGAGGACTGGGAGGTGGCGGACACAGCGGTTCCAGGCTGCCACCCAGCTACAACAGTGTGATCGGCCCGTCTGAGAGTCATCTTGCTCCTAGTGTGTCATCTGGGTATAACGCCCCTAGCTCTGGCTACAACGCCCCTGGCCTATCTTCTGGCTACAACGCCCCTAGCCTATCTTCTGGCTACAACGCTCCTAGTGTGTCTTCTGGCTACAACGCCCCTAGCTCTGGCTACAACGCCCCTAGCCTATCTTCGGGCTACAACGCCCCTAGTGTGTCTTCTGGCTACAATGGTCCTAGTGCATTTTCTGACTATAACGCCCCTAGCCTATCTTCTGGGTACAACGCCCCTGGCGTATCTTCTGGTTACAACGCCCCTAGCTCTGGCTTCAACGCCCCTAGCTCTGGCTACAACGCCCCTAGCGTATCGTCTGGCTACAACACCCCTAGCCCTGGCTACAACGCCCCTAGCTCTGGCTACAACGCCCCTATCCCATCTTCTGGTTACAACGCCCCTGGCCTATCTTCTGGCTACAACGCCCCTAGCCTATCTTCGGGCTACAACGCCCCTAGCGTATCTTCTGGCTACAACGCTCCTAGCGTGTCTTCTGGCTACAGCGCCCCTGGCTCTGGCTACAACGCTCAAAGCGTATCTTCTGGCTCCAGCGCACCTAGCTCTGGCTACAACGCCCCAAGTGTGTCTTCTGGCTACAACGCCGGAAGCCTTTCGTCTGGATACAACGCTCCTAGCGTGTCTTCTGGCTACAACGCCCCTGGCTCTGGCTACAACGCTCAAAGCGTATCTTCTGGCTCCAGTGCACCTAGCTCTGCCTACAACGCCCCAAGTGTGTCTTCTGGCTACAACGCCGGAAGTCTTTCGTCTGGATACAACGCTCCTAGCGTGTCTTCTGGCTACAACGCCCAAAGCCTTTCGTCTGGCTACAACGCCCCGAGCTCTGGCTACAACGCCCCTGGCGTTTCTTCAAGGTACAACGCTCAGATCTCTGGCTACAACGCCCCTAGCGTATCTTCTGGTTACCGTGGTTGAGGATTGGACGATTTTGTTTGTGTTGCCACTCTGAGCTCGTATATGCAATGCTAATTAATTGACCATTGCCATTTTGTCTGCTCTTCGGCAGGCGGCCAACACTGTCCTGTTGGGTTACACTGTGACGAAGCGTTCACCTGTGTAGTGTTTTATGTCTATGCGTTACGTACCTCCGCGGGGCCTGTTAGGCTCCATTGTTTTGTAACCACTATTTGAAAATTCAATACAGTGAAGGAAAATGTGAACCAAAGCTTGAGTTATATAGCACAAAACAAACCTAAACAAGCACACAAATATTGACGAAATCGATCATGCGGAACAACGCGCCTGCATAACGTCAAACACAAACTGTGTATATAGTTGCGCTTACATTTGTACTTTCTGCGCTGCCGTATTATCAACGACGGGCTAAATAAGGTGCAACCTAGAAACACTGGCGCATCCAGAAGGGCCAATAAGTAGTTTTTGATGGGATGCGGGGGTAATCCCAAAAATTAGACCCAATTCCAAAAAAAAAATCGTCGGAGTTTACCTGCTTGCCCAATAGGAAATGATTAAAAACATGTTTACCTTAGTGAAAGCTGCTTAGATCTTTATAACGTAGGACATTTGTCTATTTTCGGCCGATTTCAGTCGTTTTTGGGGACATGGTCCGATACTGTCCTTGGATTTTTCCGCCTCCCTGGATAGTTGCCATTCAAAGAAACTTACATATATTTTTGCATTGACTAGTACGGAATATCATTGACAGCACATCGAAAAAATATTAGATAGAACGACATTCGCGATATTTTCCAGGTTAGGTTAACCCGCGCCGTGCCGGTGTTCGGCGCCAACTGCGCCGTGCTGGGGGGGGGGGGGGGGGGGGGGGTAGATCCCCCTCTAATTCGAAAAATAAAAGGGAAAACTAGACGCGGAAAAAAAACGTTTGAAAGCTCTCAACAAGCACATTCGAAGTTACTTGGGTATGTTTGGCTCACATCAATATTGAGGTCACCAGATGTCATCAAAGGTCAGATTTTCCAGTTTTAGGACTTTTCGAACGCCCCCAAATATCTCAGGAACAATGATAGCTAGGAACAAACGGGAACAAATCGAAAGCTCTTGCAAAATGAAAGCACACTCGGTGTGCTCAGATTTGAGCTCAGGTCAATAGTTTAGGTTCCAGAGCTCATCAAATGTCAAAAAGGCTATTTTTTAACCAAATAGTTTTTCACAAATAGTTTTTACCTAATACAGATAAACCAATGACTTTGACGCCATCGTGTTTGTCTCGTCAAGGCTCTTCGACCCATATTTGTGCTGACCAGGTTAGGTCAACTCAAAAAAATGACCTCAGGTAAAGGTCAAGTGGTGACCCAAGTAGTAGTGCATGTTCATCATCATGGTGTATTGAAAGCAAAACAAAAACAAAACAATACAAACAGAGATATGGTGGGAATGTGCAAAAGCACGTAAGTGCTTATATCTTGGCACCATGTCCCACTCATACACATACATATATAATATACACACACAACGCACATACACTACCCCCTCCCCTCCCCTCCGTGCCTCCTTCTGGCCTGGTTATACACATTAAACCACGGCCGTACAATAACCACCAATTGATTTATCAAACGTCACTTACGTCAAATGCATCATCAAACCGTGGCATTTAGCTGTCAAAACGTTTTGTAGTTCTTATATACTTCTGCACAGATGCAGCCACAGCCAAACCAGCAGCCTCATGCAAAGTATGACCGTACAAGACTACAGCTAGTTTGTCGCTAATACTTAATTTATTGTAATCTACTATCCAATTTAGAAGCGTTTTCTCTAGCTCTTCTCTTGGCAAAATATACTGAGGGCAGACAAATAAATAGTGTTTTACTGTTTCAGCAATTGGTTCACAGTTGCAATGCGGTGAGTCAACCTGAGGGGAATTTATCCTGAACAAGTGAGCATTCAAGCTAGACATGCCAAGTCTTAGTCGAGTATGTAGAATGTTATTTATTTTGCATCCTAAGCTGTAGTATAATGGCGGCTTAGTCAAATCATGCATCTTAGCAACGCTTGTTTGAAGGAACGATTACATGTTATTGTTTTGACATCTTCTGGAAGCCTGTTCCACCGTCTGATGGTAGCCGGGAAAAATGCATTTTGAAAGGAGGACAAACGGTTTGATGGTAAAGTTATGTTACTCGAGTTCCTAAGATTGCGGGCTGTAATTTCGTGCCGTGTGGCTGGAATCACATCTAGAAGATATTGAGGAGCATTTTGTTTGATTTTATAGAACATATTTAAGCTACTGATTTCTCTTCTAGTATGTAATGTTGTCCAGCCTAATTCCTCCAGCAAAGCGTCTGTGGAGGTCCTGCGGAAAGCTCCAGTTATAAGTCTGGCTGCCCGATTTTGAATCTTTTCTAGGCTTAAATAATCAGTGACAGTCAGATGCCCGTGATATACTGCATCACTGTAATCAAATATTGGTCTTATATACGTCACATAAATTTGTTGTAAGGTTTGTCTATGAATGTGCGCTGCTATTGGGTAAAGTGGCCCCAGCGCCACATTTGCCTTTTTAACAATTTCTTTTATGTGGAAATGAAACCTGAGGTCACTGGATATAAACAAACCAAGGTGTTTGTGATTTGTTACTATGGGGATGGTATCACTTCCAAACTTAAGTGATGGTGGATTTTCGATATGTTTATTTGTAAAGGTTTTCTGTGTGGTTTTTGATGAATTGAAGGTAATCGCCCATTTGTCCCCAAATTGTTTTATTTTGTCCAGGTCTCTTTGAAGAGACATCTCTGCTTCTGCAGAGTTATGGACATGGGGCTTAAATACAATAGTGTCGTCAGCAAAGAAAAATAGCTCATTTTCGGTTGATCCATCTAAGTCATTCAAGTAAATTAATGCCAACAGGGGACCTAATACTGAGCCCTGAGGGCATCCCGCATTAATAGTTTGTATTTGTGAAATATAATTATTGATGACTACGCTGTGTGTTCTGTTGTACAAATATGATTCTAACCAACGCAATAAGGTCCCTTTTAAACCACATTGTTGTTCGCACTTCGTCAAAAGCCCTTTATGCGAAATCTTGTCAAAATACCGAGAAATATCCAGATATACTATCGAAAAATCCATGTTTTGTCGAGAGACAAATGCAACGAGTGGATTAAATAAATAAGCTGTGTATGAGTTCCATGGTGGTGCCGATAACCACTCTGTCAATCTGTTATGAGGCTATCGGAAAACAAGATGTTCATATATTCTATTAAATACAACTTTTTCAAAGATTTTTGAAACACTGGGCAAGAGGCTAATTGGTCTATAGGATTTAACATCTGATGCAGAGCCTTTATTTTTGTATATTGCTATTATATTGGCATATTTCCAAGCTGACGGATATTTCCCCTCAGCAGTGACTTATTGAATAGCTTTGTAAGTGGTTCTTTTAGGAAGATGGCAATCATTTTTAGCATTTTGTTTGGGATACCATCAGGCTCACAAGATTTGTTCACGTTTAGCGCTTTGAGCTGTGTGAATACCTAATCCTCTGTGATTGTAATATCTTGTATGGTAGGTATCTCTCTATCAGGTACACAAAAAGGAGCTTCTTGCTCTGGTAATATGTCTTTTGATTGACCTGCAAAGTAATCGTTAAGTAGATTTGCCTTATCTACATTATCTTCATATATTTCGTCACTAGCATCAATCAATGGAGGAAGAAATGAAGTACGTTCTCGTCCTATCATTCCTTTAGGGATCTGATGATATTTCCGGGGATTTTGTTTGTTTTCAATAAGTTGTTGTACCTGATGATTGATATGTTTACATTTTAGTTTACGGTTCATGTCTGTCACCAAACTTCTTTGCACTTCCCAGTGGTCCCAGTCTCTTTCCTCATTTGAGACCTTAGCAATCTGGAAAAGCTTATTTCGCTTTCTTATTTCAGTTTTGAGCACCTTTTTAACCCAAGGCTTATCTTTGCCCCTTACACATATATTTATTCTTGGTATACAATGTGATGCTGCGTCTAATATAAATTCCGTAAGTGATTTTACCGCGTCATCTATTTCCATATTCAATATCTCGTCCCAATCTTTGTGCTCAAATATGTGTATAAATGCATCAATATTCATTTTACGGTAATTCTATATTCTCTTTGTTGTTGCATTAGGGTGTCCAAAAAAACAACACTTTTTCGTCGGTGCAAGCTTGCCAATTGACACGGCGTTCTTCTTTAGGCCAATAACAAGTATGCCAAACTTCATTTCGATCCTTTGAGTTTTGGTCCCCCCCCCCCCCCGGCCCTCCGTAAGTTGTTGACCCCTACCCAGAAGGTCAAAAATAAAAATCGTCGTACGGACCTCCGCTTATGCTCATTTGAAAGCTCTTGTCGAGTAGAGTAAACTTTAATTCTGTCGATATGCTCTAACTTCAAGTTCTAGTTCTATGAGACATAAACAGAGCCAAAACCAAGCCTTCGATATCGGCGTTATTGAAGGGTTGCTTTTGGGCTCTGTTAACAACTCATAGAACAAAAACTTGAATTTAGAGAATTTAGACTGAATTAAAGTTTACTCGACAAGAGC
>JAXIVJ010000526.1:5000-20000 GCA_036785665.1 Chirona hameri
AGACAAATATGTGCTGTTATATCTGCGCAAAGTTCCAGGGGCGGATCCATAAATCTTCAAGGTGGGGGTCATCAATTGCAGTGGTGCTCCTAAGTCCTACCTATACTCAATTTTAAAAACTCAACGGATTTGGTCCACTATATATTTTGAGGGTGCTCCTATTTCATTTTTTTTTTGTTAATTGACAACGTTGGCTATAGATATTTGCAATATCAGTCGTACCCTTTCTATCATTTAAAGTGCCGCGGATGGTGCTAAAAATATATTATTTGTACAGTCAAGGGCGGTCCTGCAGACGGCTGATGAAGAATTGACCAAGAGAGAAGTCGTGGTTCGTGACCGGGGGAGGGGGGGGGGAGGGTTGAAAGCCGTTTGTTACGAGCAATAAATCTTATGCATGCGATAAACTGTTATTGCGTACTGTTAACTGTTAATTTGAGGTTTTGAGCGGGTTGGAGAACCAATTTTTGCTATTGGAACCAGCATGCAGGGTAAAAGCAAGGAAATATGTCTGGAGAAAAAGGTGGTGTCAAAAGACATGTCCCCCCCATTTAAGGCCAAAAGTGGGGCCATTGCCCCTATATCCCCCCCCCCCCTGCGGCCGCCAGTATGTTTACTGTACAGTCTATATTAGACCCTTGTGTATTCGAAACAACACTGATTGATTTGCGCCGCGTAGCGGCGCGGAATTTTTTGCTTTATTTTGTTTTTGCCTGGATAACTAGGCCCTAAAAAATCGAAAGGTTCTATAATCTATATGGATCAGCCCAAGGGTTCGAAGGGTTCGAGTTCGATACGTTGTTGCCTCTGGTATAAGGCACGTTGGTGCCCCTTCATAGCCCAAGGGACGGGAGGCATGAAGGAACATTATTTTGGCATAATTTAGCAATTTTAATTTAGCATCATTTCGCGATTTTTTTCTTCAGCGACCAATGCTTGTGATTTCATGGCGGCACTAGACCATTGTTTTTCCTCCTGGATTCAAGGAGGCACAGTGCCCCGGTGTCTCCCCTCGCCCCACAGTGCCGCCTACCGTCACGATGGTGCCACTGGCACACCGGCGCGGTAGTGCCCTTGGTTCAAAGAACACTGAATGATTTGCGCCGCTTAGTGGCGCGGATTTTTTTGCTTTATTTTGGTGGTGCCCCGTCGCTGTGGTGCCCCCACGGTCCGGTGGTGCCCCCACGGCGCGGTGGTACCCTTGGTTCAAATAACACTGAATTATTTGCGCGGCGCAGATTTTTTGCTTTATTTTGGTGCTGCTCCACGGCCCGGTGGTGCCCCCACGGCGCGGTGGTGCCCCCACAGCGCGCTGTGGGGGCACCACCGCGCCGTGGGGGCACCACCGGGCCGTGGAGCAGCACCGCACCCAATGGCCCAAGGGGGGGAAGGTCATGACCCCCGTCACCCCCCCCCCCCTGGATCCGCCACTGCAAAATTCAACGATTAGGTACGGCCGCCCCGGCCGACCGTCGCTCGAAATTGTGATAAGTGTATCTTTGATGTCATTACCCGGCGTGGAAAATGTGAATGTATCGCAATTAATTGCCTATGGAGACATAAACCTCATCAAATATATTGGATTTGTTTGGCGTTGCTATTCCTTCTCGTGACATAGTACAGGCGCGGATCCAATATTTCTGTCAGGGGGGGGGGGGGGGGGGGCGGCACCACATACAAAAAGTTGCGCCCTATGCGCGCTTGGTGGGCGCGACATGGGCGCGGCCCGGGGTGGTGGGGGGGGGGGGGGGGGGCTGGCTGGCTTGGGGCTCCCTAATGCCCCCTAGACTTTTCTTGTAGGTGAATCTTCGGGAAATTTATGAAATGGTATGGGATCTGAATCGTGATCTTGATCAACTTTTTTGGCATGTCAGTCGTTGCTGCACCCCTGACGGCGCAAAAAGGCATCTGCTATGTCCTGTAACTCATAAGTCACATTATTATCATTTATTGTATAGTCATTACTAGGTACACTTGGCACCGAAGGTCAGAATTGTAAATTGTTAAATCTAAACAAAAAAGGCATGTTGCTAGACCAGTTTTGTCTCAGAAATGCAGCGGTGACAATCTAGTCAATTAAGCAAAAAAAAAAACGCAATTTCAAAATATGACGTCATGAGTTACCCATACTTTTCATGTCATAAGTCAGTCAAAAATGTAGATATCAGTTTGAAATTTGACATGGTAGTTGCCTAGGTATGGTTCTCTGACATATCTTCCATTTTTTGAATATTTAAGAAAATTTTGATTTTGTGATAATTTCCCCCTAAAAAAGTTTTTTTATAGTTTTTGGGGGTCAAAAACTAATATTTTCACAAATCCGAAATAAACAGTTTTTATCCGTTGCAATTTTCTATCTTTTGGCGTTTTTCGATTGCATTTTGTTTCAAATGTGGTATTTGTACGGCCTGGCAAAGTTGAGCTGATTTTGGTGTAAGACTCGTGTGTAGTGACGTCACTAAATTCGCTATAACTCGATACAAATAAATCGACGAAATGTTTTCCATTTTTGCACACAAGACGTACAAATGATTTATAAGAAGGTACCCGACGTTTCACGTTGATAGCACTAGTAGTTTTTCAGCTATTGCGAAAATTAATCCGGGGGGGGGGGGCGCTAAACGCCTCTCCCAGTGAATGGCGGGTTAATCCGCCTTCGCGCATGGGCATGAAAGACATATGTTTCTACAGTTCCGGTTGCGAAGACGTGCCAGAGTTACCATGTTGTCATGTCACTGTATTCATGTGTATGAACCAAGAGGCCTAAAAGCTGTGCTTCTCCGTTGCCCAAGGGCTAACGTTAAATCGAGGCGTAAGGGTTGTGGGACCCTCCTGAAGGCTGCCTTGCTGTTGTGCCTCCATATTATAAACGTGCTATTTTTTTTCAAGTCAGCTCCGGAGTCCCCGATATCGGATCATGCCTCCGGCTTGTCGGTACGAGTGTCTGGGTGCCTAGCGTGGTGATGCCTTTGGTGACGGCCGACCCAGGTGTTGTATGATGGAGACACGTCTTTGCTTAAAGGGAGATAATGACCTTTTGATTTTGTTAGCAACAATTTCTTAGGCTACCGCTATGGTTTTAAAATTAGTTTATTTAAATTTAAGAATTAAATAAAATTATTCCCAAATTCGAAGTTGTAAGTTTGGGAAAAATACAAAACAAGTACCTTGTGTACTTCATGAAGGTCATTGACAAATTCGCCCTTCCCTACCACTGTTTACATCGATTGCGGCATTTTTGGGAGGCTCTGTGACATTTCCGATCAAACTGAGCGCTGCTCGGACACACGCTAGTAGCGCTTTCGTTCTCCATGGCAACCAGGCGTCAGCCAATCAAAAGCCAGAAAGGGAATACGTTCTGGCTTTTCATTGGCTCACGCCTGGTTGCCATGGAGAACGAAAGCGCTACTAGCAACAACTCGCCACAATGGTTAAGTGCGCCGAGAAGCATGACAATGCTTTGTAAACAAATCGCCGACGCTAAATAGGTCGCCGTTGATGCGCATCGATGAGCTTCCGATTTAATTGCCAGTTTTGTGTTATTGTTTGTTAGTTTTTTGGGAAAAATTATTATTTTTCATGATAATATAAAGCATAGTGTTATATACAGCCACAGACAAATTATACAATACTCCTAATGTTGAAAACAAATGAATTTATTTTCAAAAATTGAGGGTCGCAACCACTAACTATGCCGCCGTTGATGTGCATCGATGAGCTTCCGATTTTATTGCCACTTTTTCCAAGCGCTGTTAGTTTTAGAAGATCGCCGGGCATATAATCACAACAAGCAGAACGCACAATATATTTTCCACTCCATTGCGTAAAAAAACAATACGGGAAAAGCCCGCAGTTTGATGAGGACCAAAAGTACTTGCAAGTACCGGTCGTTAAAAGTGTGGAACGCTTATCAACTTTAACTTGAAATATCTTTCGGTAGGAAAGTTTTCATGCAAAATGTGATGAATTTACAATATATTTTGGTCTCGTCTGGCGATTTCAAGTGCTAACTCCATTTTTGTGGAAAAAGGTAATTATTTCCCTTTAATACAAAGTATTGTAGTGCTGTTGAGTCTGTTCAGCTTACCTCGGCGGCAGCTGGAGCGGAGCACGGCTGGCCGGTGGACTGACCGGTAGCTGGTCAGTTAAGCAATAGGTCGTTGAAGGCTAGTACGAATACTGGGCACATATTAGTTCAGCGAGTAGTGGCTAGTAAAGCTGGGCTTATCTTACCAGGCAGAGACTACTACAGGCCCTAGTCAATTAACTACCCACCCTACTAGAAGGCTTGTTACGGCCTTGTTTTCTGATTAGGTGCCTAGTAACTGTGTGAGGACAGAACACGACGATGCTCATGATAACAATGCGTGGGCTTGTAGAACACGCTCGTTTTTCCGAAATCAGCCAGAAATAAGCCTACCATATAAAGCTATGCATGTTCATTTTTGCGCTGCGCGTTATTTGACGAGGAGCTTGTAGGTATTTTTTACAGTGTGTGGCGGCAGTGAGCCTCCATCGTCATCTGAACCAAGAGGGTTGAGATCAGGACGAGACTGCATGGAGTCTATGGGCTTTGCCACTGAGCTTCAAAGGGAAAACAGTGTTGTAAGTCGCCGCACGCTGCTCCTAATACCGACAACGCAGAGTTTAAAACTTTAATACGATACTTTTACAACACGAACGGTTTTTGTATGCAAATTTCCAGGCACATCGACCGAGTAGTTGCAAAGAAATAAACCTCTAAAAACATGGCTACGGTCCGGTCGGGTCACTCATGCGTAGATGTTTCCCCTAGTTGCTAGTTGCCGGAAGACCTCGTGTGCGTTTCGCGTCTGCTCGGTATCAATGCCGTTTAAAAAGTAAATTAACTTTCAAAGGGAAAGTGAAAGAACTTTAAAGGGAAATACTTTTAAAGGGAAAGTGGACAAAGGAAAAACGGTAGTGTTTTGTTTTGTACCGGCTTGGTATACTGTGCCGCCCGGCTGGCCCCGGCCGGAGTTGGTGTTCATCCGCGTAGCCGCGGGGCAGGTCGCGTCCCGTGGCGAAGTGGGGGCCGGGTCGGGCAAGACAGGCATTGTGTGACAGGCGACGGTGGACGACCGGTGACTGGCCGGAATGTCACCAGCAATGCCGACCGGTGACTGGCCGGAATGTCACCAGCAATGCCGACCAGTGACTGGCCGGAATGTCACCAGCAATGCCGACCGGTGACTGGCCGGAATGTCACCAGCAATGCCGGCCGGTGACTGGCCGGAATGTCACCAGCAATGCCGACGGGTGACTGGCCGGAATGTCACCAGCAATGCCGACCGGTGACCGGCCGGAATGTCACCAGCAATGCCGACCGGTGACTGGCCGGAATGTCACCAGCAATGCCGACGGGTGACTGGCCGGAATGTCCCCAGCAATGTCGACCGGTGACTGGCCGGAATGTCACCAGCAATGCCGACCGGTGACTGGCCGGAAGGTCACCAGCAATGCCGACCGGTGACTGGCCGGAATGTCACCAGCAATGCCGACCGGACCTGGCTCAGCTGTGTAAATCGGGACAAGAAGCAACTACCATATGGTGTGCTCTTATTCAAACGAACTAGGCAATTAAGTTTGACTGCAACACAGGGGTGGTAAAAATAGACTATGGTTCTCCGACCAAATCGGAAGTTGGAAAATGGTTCTACAACAACAATAATGCAATATCGCTCGTTGAAGCAATATTTATATTTTGTTTATTAGTTATAAAACAACCACAGGCCGAAGCCCACTTACGGTTGTAGTCAAAGCACACAACACACGCATCCTCATACATTCACGCATTCATACCTAAGACATGATGACAATGACAATAAATAAGTGAACCAATATCCCGCTACCCTACGCAAAAGTAGGGCAAGTGACTAAAAGTTAGCACCGCTGCCCCGCCCATGGGAATCAATAACTGCCTTCACCAGTGGTGTATCTAGGTTTCGAGTTGGGGGGGAGGGGGGGGGGGGGGGGTGCAAAACATTTTGATCCGTTTCGTCTTTTGTTGAGCGGGGAAGGGGGTAAATCTCGCCTTCCTGGAACAAAAATCACAACCTCCCGGAACGGTTGGAGGAGGGAATATGCATTTGCCTACTGATTTTTCGGTTTTTTTTTGTAAAGGGGGGGGGGGGGGGGGGGCGGGGGGCAATCGGGGCATTCCAGAATAGATCGACCAAAACAATCTCTAAATAACACACTACATCTCATATTTCGATAAAACTATACGTTTCTGGGGCTATCTGGGCTGTTGATTCACGCTGTGAACGTTTCAGCATCGTCCGTCAAATGGTTTTCGAGTTACAGCCTCGGGCAACTTTGTAATGTCAAGCAAAACTGACATTTTCAGAGGACAATATCTCCCATCTAAACCAGTAAAACGCCTTAATTGGCGGTAACCGAGCGGTATCTGTTGCTTCCCTGGGACAAACTACATACAAAATAAGTTGTATTACATTTGTCATGATCTCCTTTCTCGAATCTGCCAAAAGGGAGCACGTCCTGAGCGCTCCTCGAAACCGCCAAAAAGGAGCACGTCCTGAGCGCTCCATGCCTCATCGTATAAATTAGTGATTACCGAGCGTGCGCGAAACGCCCGTGAGGTTTCTCGTCAACTTACTAGACAAAAGGACTAAATCGACTATGTGTTATTACCACGTGTGCTCCCGTACCGTTTACTATTTTATTTTATTTTAAAACTGTTTTAGCTTTACCAGTGCGCGCCCGCTCGGTCATCGCCCTAAAAGGCGTTTTACTGGTTAGATAAATCAAGCCATTTTTTTTATCAAGAATGATTTCGGTTAATTTCAACTTTTGCATGTGCCACGCGCTGTGGTATCACCCCTATCAGAACGCACCATACACACATCAGAATTGATTTGATGGTCCTATCCAATGGTGAAAACCCGATCTCAATCGCAGCAGTGGTTGCAAAGTTATTAGCTTCCAAAAAGTGTCTGTACGCCGGTTCGGGCCGGTTCGGGCCGAGTCAAATGTAAATTTGTCTAGTAAGTTGACGAGAAACCTCACGGGCGCTTCGCGCCCGCTCGGTAATCACCAGAATCATCAGGAACAATAGATTATTATGATGTAATAATTTTTGGAAATTCGGAAATTTTGCTATTTCAACACGTGATCTCAGGTCAAATCACGTGATTTTATAATGTGGTCTTTTAAAATTCGGATTATTTTCCATGCCAAAATGGACGTCGATACACAAACCTTCGCTGTTTAAAAATTGTGATAGTTTTTTCTTCTAAAAATAATATATATATATATATATATATATTTTTGTTTTGGAAAAATCATGGTCACCAGTACGTCTTTGGTAATAACTTTGCACGTAATTGTGCTAGAGAGCTCATTTAAACGGCATTATGCTTAGGTATCTCGTCGACCTGCTTTCAATGATATACATCAGCCCTGTAGTCGTTCTGTGACCTCAAGGTCACGTGACCAGAGGTCATCCGGTGCAGTCTACGTCAGATCGACCAAACCATAACATCTTACTTCTCACATTTCGATTGAACTAGGTGTCGGGGTTATCTGGGCAGTACATTCACGCTGCAAAATGTTCAGCCCCGTCCGTCTAACGGTTTTCGAGTTATAACCTCAGGCATCTCTTTTATGTCGCACAACGGTTTAATTTTCTTCGGGTGACATATATCGGGATATATCCTATAAATAATTCGAATGATATAAAACTATGAATCATCAGAATCGCCATGAACCACAAATTAATGTAATGTAAAGTATGTAATGTAATGTATGTAATGTAATGTAATGTATGTAATGTAATTGTTGGGTGTTGCATTTTGTACCGGCCCGCCCATCCGCCCGCCGTGCCGAGGGCCGAGGGGTGTCTGGAGGGTGACCTTCAGATGACCCGTGACCTGAGCCGGCCGCGGTCATTGGCGGGTCGGTGGGAAGCGGGCCGGGGATTGGTCCGGGCTGCGCCCCGGGTAAGGGGTGTCGGGGGCTGTCTGGCGCGGTGTCGGCAGTCTGGGAGGAAATACAGAGAGGACTGGAGCTCGTGAGTGTGTCGGACCAGCGTGTAAGAAGGACGCGCTAAAGTGGTGACAGCGGTGGACACTCACAAGCTCGAGTCAAGATGTCGAGTGATATCTCGCTGGATAAATTCACCGGGACGTCATATCAAGAGTGGGAGAATTGGTTTGATGATTTCAAACTTTTCGGTGAGTTGAAGAAGTGGTCGGCCGAGAAGAAGGTTAGCTTGATTCGGTTTTTCGTTGATGGAAACGTAAAGGAAGTACTCAAGCAGTCTCATCTTGAGACATTAGACGAAGTTGATGCGGCTGCCAAGAGGGGTTTGGGCGGCTCCCCTGACTCCGCAGCTGGACTTATCAGCTGGACTTACACCACTGCCTGGCCCACCGCTGACTGGCCCACCGCTGCCTGGCCCACCGCTGCCTGGCCCGCCGCTGCCGCCTCCTGGCTCGCAGCCGCCTGGCCTGCTGTCTCCGCCTAGCCCGCAGCTGCCTGGCCCGCCGCTGCCGCCTCCTGGCTCGCAGCCGCCTGGCCTGCTGTCTCCGCCTGGCCCGCCGCTGCCTGGCCCGCCGCTGCCGCCTCCTGGCTCGCAGCCGCCTGGCCTGCTGTCTCCGCCTGGCCCGCAGCTGCCTGGCCCGCCGCTGCCTGGCCCACCGCTGCCTGGCCCACCGCCGCCTGGCCCGCCGCTGCCTGGCCCGCCGCTGCCGCCCCCTGGCTCGCAGCCGCCTGGCCTGCTGTCTCCGCCTAGCCCGCAGCTGCCTGGCCTGCTGCTGTCTCCTCCTGGCCCGCCGCCGCCTGGCTCGCCGCTGCCTGGCCCACTGCTGCCTGGCCCACAGCCGATTGTCCCACTGCTGCTTGGCCCGCAGCTGCCTGGCCCGCCGTTGCCTGGCCCGCCGCTGCCGCCGCCTGGCCCGCAGTCGCCTGGCCTGCTGCTGTCTCCGCCTGGCTCACAGTTGTCTGGCCCGCCGCTGCCGCCGCCTGGCTCGCCGCCGCCGCCGCCTGGCTCGCCGCCGCCGGGCTCGCAGCCGCCTGGCCTGCTGTCTCCGCCTGGCTCGCGGCTCGCGGTAAGGCGTATGTGACTATCGTTCTGGGGGCATGTGTTCGTAAGGTGGAATGCTATGTATCGAGGAAGCTGTTTGATCAGTGTCTGTTGGGTGCCAAATACCTGACCGAAGTTGGATCCTGTCTGGACATGGGACAGGGACTGTTGACTGTGGAGGGTGAGGCAGTACCGCTGACGCGCCGTCCACCCGGTCCCTGGTCACAGACGGCGAGGGTTGTTGCAAAAGATACAGTTGTCGTGCGCGCGGGGACAGAGGTGATTTGTTTAGGGGAAATGTGCCCTCCATCCGATGGTTACCTAGCTAAAACTCCGCAGCTGGACTTACAGAGTCCAGAAGGAAGGGGGATCTAGAGAGTGTGTAGTGCATCATAATCGTTTAAAGCCATGTAACTCTGTGCCCACCCACGCTGTTGGTCGGAGCCGGCACCACAGCCCGACCGACGACTGGTCGCCTGTTCGCGAGAGTGGTCCAACAGGACCGGGTGTACCTGCGCGGACTGAGGTCGGGGCCAATCGTCGTTCTCGGTCTGACCGAGGGAGGCCGCCTCCCGTGTCGTCACGGCGTCCGGTGAATGTTCGCTTCCCGGAGCCACCGGCTGCACGAGCGGTCCCGAGTGACTCTGACCGTCTCCCCAGTGTACAGCCCTCTGGTCGGAGTCTGGCCGCGGATGGGGTTAGTGGGACCCACCCAGGTAGCGCCGCGCAGTCTCCCGGGATGTCGCAGCGACCTCCCGTCAATGGCTCTCCCCCGGGGGAGCTCGTGCGTCGTCGCTCTGGACGAGTGTGGAGGCCGCCTGACCGATTTGGGAACGTTGTTAAATTTTAGGTCCACTTCAAGTGTTGCAAGATATGGTCTTTATATTCGTAATGTTTCGGTGTATTGTATAATCCTCTGTTCCAGTAGGCGAGGGTCGTGTTTTGATAATTTGTCAAGTGACTGATTGCATTATATGTTCATGCGAGTTCGTGATGTGTGTACTTAAGGGATGCGTACTGTGTACTTTGGGTATAGTGCAGGTATGTAGGTGAAAGATGAACCACGGGGAAGAAAGAATGTCTGAAACGATTATTGAGTCGGTGTGAAGTCACTTTGGATTGTGTATGGTTGTCGGGACGACAATTTAAAAGGGAGGGGATAGTGTTGGGTGTTGCATTTTGTACCGGCCCGCCCATCCGCCCGCCGTGCCGAGGGCCGAGGGGTGTCTGGAGGGTGACCTTCAGATGACCCGTGACCTGAGCCGGCCGCGGTCATTGGCGGGTCGGTGGGAAGCGGGCCGGGGATTGGTCCGGGCTGCGCCCCGGGTAAGGGGTGTCGGGGGCTGTCTGGCGCGGTGTCGGCAGTCTGGGAGGAAATACAGAGAGGACTGGAGCTCGTGAGTGTGTCGGACCAGCGTGTAAGAAGGACACGCTAAATAATGTATGTAATGTAATGTATGTAATGTAATGTATGTAATGTAATGTAATGCATGTAATGTAATATATGTAATGTAATGTATGTAATGTAATGTATGTAATGTATGTAATGTATGTAATGTATGTAATGTATGTAATGTATGTAATGTATGTAATGTATGCAATGTATGTAATGTATGTAATGTATGTAATGTATGCAATGTATGCAATGTATGCAATGTATGCAATGTATGCAATGTATGCAATGTATGCAATGTATGCAATGTATGCAATGTATGCAATGTATGCAATGTATGCAATATATGTAATGTATGTAATGTATGTAATGTATGCAATGTATGTAATGTATGTTATGTATGTAATGTATGTAATGTATGTAATGTATGTAATGTAATGTAAATTCATATAAATTAATGCTTATATTAATAAACCCATTTTTTTTATCAAGAATGACTTTTGTTCATTTCGACGTTTGTGTGTGCCAACTGCCATGCGCTGTGGCACCACCCCTATCCAAATGCATCATACCACAAAAAAATCATTTGATGGACCTATCCAATGGTGAAAACCCGATCTCAATCGGAGCAGTGGTTGCAAAGTTATTAGCTTCCGAAAAGCGTCTGTACGGCCGTGTCGGGCCGCGTCTGACCGGTTCGGGCCGGGCCAAATGTAAATTTGTCTAGTAAGTTGACGAGAAACCTCACAAGCGCTTCGCACCCGCTCGGTAATCACCATAATAATCAGGAACAATAGATTATTGTGATGTAATCATTTTTGGAAATTCGGAAATTTTGCTATTTCAACACGTGATCTCAGGTCAAATCACGTGATTTTATAATGTAGTCTTTTAAAATTCAGATTTCTTTCCATGCCAAAATGGACATCGATACATAAACCTTCGACGTTTAAAAAATTGTGATAGTTTTTTTATAAATGTAATATTTATATTTTTGTATTTGGAAAAATCATGGTCACCATCACGTCTTTGGTAATAACTTTGCACGTAATTGTGCTAGAGAGCTCAATTAAACGGTATTATGATTAGGTATCTCGTCGACCTGCTTTCAATGATATACACCAGCCCTGTAGTCGCTCTGTGAGCTCAAGGTCACGTGACCAGAGGTCACCCGGTGCAGTCCACGTCAGATCGACCAAACCATAACATCTAACTTCTCACACTTCGATTGAACTAGGTGTCGGGGGTTATCTGGGCCGTAAATTCACGCTGTAAAAGTTTCAGCCCCGCCCGTCGAACGGTTGTCGCGTCTCGCGTACCTCAGGCATCTCTTTAATGTCGCACACAAATTTAATTTTCTTCGGGCGATATATATATATATATATATATATATATATATATATATATATATATATATATATATATATATATATATATATATATATATATATATATATATATATATATATATATATATATATATAAAGACATAAAGACTTAAAAGAAAAGTGCAACAAAGAGCCTCTTGGGCCCATCCAAGGTTGCACCCCACCCCACCCACGCCCACACCCACCCCCACACCCCCCCCCCCCCTCCACCAGTCTCACCCCTTCAAATCACCTTACTCTACCTGCATAAAAGAAGGCTAATCCCACGAGTATTTATGAACTTCTCTGTAAAGTATTTATCTAATCTAATTTTGAAGGAAGCAAGTGTCACTGCATCAGCGACATCCCCTGGTAGCATATTCCAATGTCCTACAACCCTTCTACTGAAAAATGACTGTCGTAGCCTAGTCCTACTTTGTTTCATAATGAGCTTATGCTGATGACCTCTACCTCGATTTTCCCTATTGAACTCAAACATACCCTTTAAATATCCAGAATGCTGACTATTTACAAATTTGAAGACTTCAATTAGATCTCCTCTTAGCCTTCTATATCTAAGTGAAAACATACCCAATTTCTTTAATCTATCTTCATAAGGTAAACTACCAAGACAATTAACCATTTTCGTTGCCATTTTTGAACTCTTTCTAACAACCAGCAATCTTTCTCATATGTTGGAGACCAGGCTTGTACACAATACTCCAAATGTGGTCTAACGTATGCACAATACAGTTTTGTTATTACCTTTTCACTCTTGTAGGCAACATTTCCGTTAATGGCCCTTAGCATTCTAAGTGCCTTTTTCCTAGCTTCTACAACCTGGTCTGACGCTGATAGTCTATTGTTTACCACGACACCTAAATCTATTTCCTTTTCAATCTGCTCCATTTTCTGCCCACCCATTTCATACCTATGTTTACTGCTAACCCGTCCAGCGTGCATAATCTTACATTTACTCAAATTGAATTTCATTTCAGACCACTCAACTAGCTTGTCTAGATCTGATTGAAAAACATCCTGATCATGTTTTCCTCTAATAATCCTGACAACTTTTAGATCGTCTGCAAATTTCAAGACTTTGCTGTCTATACTGTTCTCAAGTGCATTCACAAATATTATAAAAAGCAATGGGCCCAGAACTGAGCCCTGTGGAACCCCACTGAGAACCTCCTTCCATTGTGATTGGCACCCATTCAATATAACCCTTTGCTGGCGTCCTGAAAGCCACGTTTCTATCCAATCCAGAATCTTGCCCCTGATCCCATGAATTTTAAGTTGCAACCCCAGTCTTGTATGGGGGACTTTGTCAAATGCTTTACTGAAATCAAGAAAAGCTACATCTAGCTGTTTACCCTGATCAAAGCTATCTGTTGCAACATCCAAAAACTCCAGAAGATTAGTTAAACAAGAACGGCCCTTCCTAAAGCCATGCTGTGTATCCTTGATGAGTTCATTTTGCTCCAAGAATTCAACAATCTTATCTTTGATGATTGATTCAAGCACCTTGCAGACTAATGAGGTCAGACTAACTGGTCTATAGTTTTCCTCTTTACTTCTATCTCCCTTTTTATGAATAGGAACAACATTTGCTCTTTTCCAATCAAGTGGAATTTTACTATCTGCAAGTGATTTAGAAAATATTATGGCTAATGGAACCGACAACTCCCTTTCAGATTCTCTTAAAAGTCTCGCATGGATTTCATCAGGTCCTTCTGCCTTGTTAGGCCTTACTTTCTTTAGATATTCTAGAACAAGTTCACTACTTATGCCACCTAGCTCTCCTATAGTCTCCTCTGTCTCTAGCTCAGGCTGAAGTGCTGCAATACTACTCTGGTCCTCGATAGTAAAGACAGGTTGAAACTGATCATTAAGCACTTCCACCATTTCACTGTCCTTGCTAACTAACACATCATCTACCTTAAATGGACCTATATTTTTGGAAACTGTACTTAACTTATAAAAACTGAAGAACTTCTTACTATCTGCATTACAATGTCTAGCTAAATCAAGTTCCTTTGCCCTTTTAGCTGCTCTGACCTTTTTCTTAACTGAATTTCTTGCATTCTGGTAGGCCTTCTGATTTATATCTGGTGAAGATCCCTTCAAAATGCCAAATGCACTTCTTTTAGCTTGTATAGCACTCCTTACTTCTGGGGTAAGCCAAACTGGATTGCCCTTGGTTCTGTTACGTTTGTGCCTGAGGGGTATATGCCGATTTTGAATTTGGCTTAATCTAGCTTTGAAAACATTCCAGGCCTCACATGCATCTAAACCTGCCAACTCAACGTTCCATTTTATCTGTGCGAGGTCATTTCTAATACCATCAAAATCAGCCCGGCTGAAGTTTGGAACCATAATAAGGTTATCTTTGGGCCTCATTTCTGATGAGATATTGAATTTAACCATATTGTGATCACTGGTTCCTAGACCTGCACAACTACTTATGTCACTAACTAGATCACTGTTGTCTGAGAATACAAGGTCTAGAATGGAGCAATGTCTGGTTGGCTCTGTTACAAACTGATGCATGAAAAGCTCCTCTTCAAAGATTTGCCTATACAACCTACACTCATTTGTTTCCTCTGCTATACTTTCGTATCCTCTTAAGTTAAAATCTTCCATATGACACTGAGCCCGAAAGTTCCTACATATTTCCTCACAATATGTAGGAACATATATATATATATATATATATATATATTTATATATATATATATATATATATATATATATATATATATAGATAGATAGATAGATAGATATATAGATAGATAGATAGATAGATAGATAGATAGATAGATAGATATATAGATAGATAGATAGATAGATAGATAGATAGATAGATAGATGGATGGATGGATGGATGGATGGATAGATAGATAGATAGATAGATAGATAGATAGACAGACAGACAGACAGACAGACAGACAGATAGATAGATAGATAGATAGATAGATAGATAGATAGATAGATAGATAGATAGATAGATAGATAGATAGATAGATAGATAGATAGATAGATAGATAGATAGATAGATAGATAGATAGATAGATAGATAGATAGATAGATAGATAGATAGATAGATAGATAGATGGATGGATGGATGGATGGATGGATGGATAGACAGACAGACAGACAGACAGACAGACAGACAG
>JAXIVJ010000526.1:25000-27500 GCA_036785665.1 Chirona hameri
AGGGTGCGTGCCCACTTGAATCACGTGCCAACCTATTTCGCTCAGTGATTAAGATCACATGATGACATAATTAAATATTTCGCCGATCTATTTAGCGTCTGTGGGTCCTCAAGATATACATTTTTCTCCTTTCTATTTCCAGACCGAGAATGTTATAAAAATAGCTAAAAGTGTCTTCCAGAGTAAAACAAACTTTCAATTGTAAGAAATAAAACGAAAAATGTCAACGCAATTATCTATTGTATAATCCAGCCAGGTCATTCGGGAAATCAACCTCAGGGACGTGACCTTGAGGTCATCGAGTGACCTGCGCCGGGGTCATGCTATGCATAATTGAATGCAGCTCGACGAGACAGATATAATGCCGTTGAGTTGGGTATATTTCATAACGCGACTTACTGGGGGGGGGGGGGGGGCTATTTTTTGCCCCCCCCCCCTCGGATCTCCGGAACTACTGGACCGAATGTAAAAATTCAAACGGCATTCGATATCCCTGGGAAATTTATCGAGGGAAACATAATATTGTTGACCTCGGGGTCACCGATGACGTCACAGTTCAGGTCAAGTATAAAATGTT
Organism: Chirona hameri; assembly: GCA_036785665.1. NCBI lineage: Eukaryota > Metazoa > Arthropoda > Thecostraca > Balanomorpha > Balanidae > Chirona > Chirona hameri. The sequence goes on from JAXIVJ010000526.1 coordinate 25,578, forward strand.
TGACCGTGTCGAAAGGTCTCGTTGGATGGAATTGTCGCGCAAAATTGCGATATTAAACGCATAAGCTGTCCATAAATCGGTATGATTCGTGTGTCTGACACTTCTAAGTACCTTTCTAAGCTGTTTATGACCTTGGGTCAGGTCAAGGTCATCCGAGGTCACGAGGTCAAACTGCAGATTACGGTCATTAGGCGTTGTAACACATGTTTATGGGTTGTGTCTTTCGTCTAGAACGCGAACAAAGACCTTAGGACATTGTTTGTTTCATATAAATAGGAGTAAAAAGCAAAAACAGAAATGCGTTTTTTTATATTTTCATAGTATAAAAAAACGCATTAATCATAGTGAGTCAGTGAGAGTCATAGTGAGTCGATTCGACTTTTTTTAATTTTTGAAGATATCGATTTCAAATTTGGTACACATATTCACCGCACACGTCTCGATCATAATTTTGTATTTTTTCTTGAAAATTTTGTTTTAAAAAAAAATGTATTTGGATTTCTCAAAAATTTGAATAAAAAAAACAAAAACATTCGAGATAGCAGTTGGATATCCCGGTCTATTGTCAGTAATTTGATTTAAGACAATTTAGTTTATATCAAACATCGTACCTTTGACAGCGTTTTCCGCAAACCATTATTTTGCAAGAAAAACCGAAGAACATGACGTCACTCTGACGTCATTCTCGGTTGACCTATCATAACCTCACATTTGTCCTTTTGCCAACATGTGTAGAATTAATGTGAGAGAAGATACTGCTAGTTTGATGACGATACCGGTGTTCATTTAGGAGTTATTGCAAAATAATGGGGGGACAAAAAATAGCCCCCCAGTAACTCGCGGGTTAAGCTCTCTAGCACAATAATTATGTGCAAAGTTATTACCAAAGATCATGATTCATGATTTTTCAACACACAAAAAATAAACAAAACCTATCTCCAATTTCTTACCATCGAAGGCCAATATATCGAAGTCGATTCTGGCAAAGAAATAAATTCCGAATTTCAAATAGCCGCATGTTAAAATCACGTGATCTGACCTAAGATCACATGTGGGGCATTCCACAGTAAGACAGCCGGTGGGTGCCGTCTGACCATTTTTATTTCTCTTGAAAAGTTGTGCATTGCGAGTTTCAAGGGCGGGTAATTCATTGGTGGTGACCAAAAAATTCCCCCCCCCAAAAAAAATATTTGTCAAAATACGGCCTTCCGTATTTTCCCAAGTTCACTGTGCAGGCCTTATTTTGACGACCAATAACTCCGAGACTAAAGAAGCGATTTCGATATTTTGGGGGAACAGGAGTAGTCAAAGAACAATTTGGCAATCACGGATTTTCGTGTTTTTTTTCACGCGATCTCGTGACCTACTTTTTGCGCCGTGACTTTGACCTGTTGGAAACTGAAATTAAAATTTTCGTCTGATGACGATTTGAGCTTCATTGGTGTACTTTCGTATGAAAAAGAAAGAAAAAAAGTTGTGTTTGACCTGTAAAACCTACTTTTGGGGACTTCCACACAGTAAGACAACCATTTTTTCTTCAAATTTGCCATCCGACCATTTTTAATTTCCTTGAAATTTTTTTGCACTGGGCGGGGATTTCATTGGTTGTTACCAAAAAAAATAATTAAAAAAAATAAGGCCTTCCGAAAATTTCCCAAGTTCACTGTGCTGGCCTAATTTTGAAGACCAATAACTCCGAGACTAAAGAAGCGATTTTGATTGTTTTATTGTTTGGATCGGGATTAGACAAGGAACAATTTGGGCATCTCGGAATTTCTATTCTAATTTTGTCACGTGACCTCGTGACCTACATTTTACGCCGTGACCTTGACCTGTTGTAAACTGAAATTATGTTGTTGTTTTTTCTCGTCTGATGACGATTTGAGATCCATTGATGTCCTTTCGTATACAAAATCTAAAAAG
>JAXIVJ010000526.1:35000-42500 GCA_036785665.1 Chirona hameri
AAAAGGTACCCCCATTTTTTTTTTCTCCGCGGATTTGGGCCGGTTACCTTATTTTGGTATTCGAGGATAACAAATTCACTTTTCAAATTCACAACAAAACAAAATTGGGGTTGAAAAAAAAAATTGGAAATCCGAGAGCGATTTTGAAGAAAATGTCTTTTCCCTTCTTTTCGCGTGTTTTATTTGCAATTTGCTTGAAAACTCTAATTTCTACTATTTGCCAAACATTTATCGTTTTTCCACCAAAAATGGCATGACATGACGTCATTAAAACGTCATTATCTCCCAATATACTACATCAATTTCATTTAGAGTTGGTGAGAAGACTTAGACTTGATGCAGGATAAGGTACTGAAAGTTTCACGTTGATATCTATCATAGTTTTCAGGTTATGGAGAAAATCAGGGAGGGGAAGATTCTGCCCTCCCCCTCCCCCCCCCGCGGGTTCGGACAACAAATCACATAGAGGTCAAAGGTCAAGGCCACGGGGACGAATACGATATTTTAAGCTTCGGTACCAGCTTGTGTACCCTCTAGTTTTTAGTTTTACGTCCGATTTGCTTGCAATGGGAAAAAGGGACTCTTCGGCATCCCAGCTTGCGTCAGGAAAAACAAAAAATCACCTAGAGGTCCAAGGTCAAGGTCACGGGGACGAATACGAGATTTTAAGCTTCGGTACCAGCTTGTGTACCATCTAGATTTTTTCGTTTACCGTCCGATTTGCTCGCAATGGGAAAAAAGGGACTGGCCGGCACCCCACCTTTCGTCAGGAATAACAAAAAATCCCCTAGAGGTCAAAGGTCAAGGTCACGGGGACGAATACGAGATTCTAAGCTTCGGTACCAGGTTGTGTACCCTTTAGTTTTTTTTTCGTTTACCGTACGATCTGCTCGTAATGAAAAAAGGGACTCGCTGGCACCCTAGCTTGCGTCAGGAAAAACAAAAAATCACAAAGAGGTCAAAGGTCAAGGTCACGGGGACGAATACGAGATTTTAAGCTTCGGTACCAGCTTGTGTACCCTCTAGTTGTTTAGTTTACCGTCTGATTTGCTTGCAATGGGCAAAAAGGGACTCGACGACACCCCAGCTTGCGTCAGGTAAAACAAAACATCACCTAGAGGTCAAAGGTCAAGGTCACGGGGACGAATACGAGATTTTAAGCTTCGGTACCAGCTTGTGTACCCTCTAGTTTTTTTTGTTTACCGTCCGATTTGCTCGCAATGGGCAAAAAGGGACTCGCCGGCACCCCACCTTGCGTCAGGAAAAACAAAAAATCACCTAGAGGTCCAAGGTCAAGGTCACGGGGACGAATACGAGATTTTAAGCTTCGGTACCAGCTTGTGTACCTTCTAGTTTTTCGTTTACCGTCCAATTTGCTCGCAATGGGAAAAAAAGGAACTCGCCGGCAACCCACCTTGCGTCAGGAATAACAAAAAATCACCTAGAGGTCAAGGGTCAAGGTCACGGGGACGAATACGAGATTCTAAGCTTCGGTACCAGCTTGTGTACCCTCTAGTTTTTTTCGTTTACCGTCCGATTTGCTCGCAATGGGTAAAAAGGGACTCGCCGGCACCTTAACTTGCGTCAGGAAAAAAAAACATCACCTAGAGGTAAAAGGTCAAGGTCACGGGGACGAATACGAGATTTTAAGCTTCGGTACCAGCTTGTGTACCTTCTAGTTTTTTTTTCTCGTTTACCGTCCGATTTGCTTGCAATGGTCAAAAAGGGACTCGCCGGCACCTTAGCTTGCGTCAAGAAAAACAAAACATCACCTAGAGGTCAAAGGTCAAGGTCACGGTGACGAATACGATATTTTAAGCTTCGGTACCAGCTTGTGTACCCTTTAGTTTTTTTGTTTACCGTCCGATTTGCTTGCAATGGGCAAAAAGGGACTCGACGGCACCCCAGCTTGCGTCAAGAAAAACAGAACATCACCTAGAGGTCAAAGGTCAAGGTCACGGGGACGAATACGAAATTTTAAGCTTCGGTACCAGCTTGTGTACCCTCTAGTTTTTTTGTTTACCGTCCGATCTGCTCGCAATGGAAAAAAGGACTCGCTGGCACCCTAGCTTGCGTCAGGAAAAACAAAAAATCACATAGAGGTCAAAGGTCAAGGTCACGGGGACGAATACGAGATTTTAAGCTTTGGTACCAGCTTGTGTACCCTCTAGTTTTTTCGTTTACCGTCCGATTTGCTTGCAATGGGCAAAAAGGGACTCGTTGGCACCCCAGCTTGCGTCAGGTAAAACAAAACATCACCTAGAGGTCAAAGGTAAAGGTCACGGGGACGAATACGAGATTCTAAGCTTCGGTACCAGAATGGTGTACCCTCTATTTTTTTTCGTTTACCGTCCGATTTGCTCGCAATGGGCAAAAAGGGACTCGCCGGCACCTTAGCTTGCGTCAGGAAAAACAAAACATCACCTAGAGGTCAAAGGCAAAGGTCACGGGGACGAATACGAGATTTTAAGCTTCGGTACCAGCTTGTGTACCCTCTAGTTTTTTTCTTTTACCGTCCGATTTGCTCTCAATGGGCAAAAATGGACTCGCCGGCACGTTAGCTTGCGTAAGGAAAAACAAAACATCACCTAGAGGTCAAAGGTCAAGGTCACGGGGACGAATACGAGATGTTAAGCTTCGGTACCGAGGCTTAAAATCTCGAAAAAACTAGAGAGTACACAAGCTGGTACCGAAGCTTAAAATCTCGTATTCGTCCCCGTGACCTTGACATTTAGGTGATGTTTTGTTTTTCCTGACGCAAGCTGAGGTGCCGGCGAGTCTCTTTTTGCCTATTGCGAGCAAATCAGACGGTAAACGAAAAAAGTAGAGGGTACACAAGCTGGCACCGAAGCTTAGAATCTCGTATTCGTCCCCGTGACCTTGACCTTTGACATCTGGATGACTTTTTGTTTTTCCTGACGCAAGCTAACGTGCCGGCGAGTCCCTTTTTGCCCATTGCGAGCAAATCGGACGGTAAACGAAAAAACTAGAGGGTACACAATCTGGTACCGAAGCTTAAAATATCGCATTCGTCCCCGTGACCTTGACCTTTGACCGATAGGTGATTTTTTTTTCCTGACGTAAGGTGGGGTGCCGTCGAGTCCCTTTTTGGCCATTGCGAGCAAATCGGACGGTAAACGAAAAAAACTAGAGGGTACACCATGCTGGTACCGAAGCTTAAAAATCTCGTATTCGTCCCCGTGACCTTGACCTTTGACCTCTGGATGACTTTTTGTTTTTCCTGACGCAAGTTAACGTGCCGGCGAGTCCCTTTTTGCCCATTGCGAGCAAATCGGACGGTAAACGTAAAAACTATCGGGTACACAAGCTGGTATCGAAGCTTAAAATCTCGTATTCGTCCCCGTGACCTGGACCTTTGACCTCTAGGTGATTTTTTGTGTTTTTTTATGACGCAAGCTGGGGTGCCGGCGAGTCGTTTGAGCCCCTTTGCGATTAAATCGGACGGTAAACGAAACATTTAGAGGGTACCCCGTGCGATGACATTTCAGTGACCTCTGGAGGTCAAACCATTTGTCCTAGGTCAAAACAGATTGCATATTCGTGCATAACTCGATGCGATCTACCCATATGCTAAGTTTGGGGAAAATCGGAACTCGACGCTGAAAACGAATACGAATACGAAAACGAGTACTAACTTGACGCACATGGCCAAACTTACCTTCAGAAGTATTATATTTACCCAGGGGGGGTGTCATCCCTATCTTCGTAACGTGTCCACTTCTACTTATGACATCACCCCAGTAGTCAATTCTGGCGCATGTCGTCTGCAGTCGGTTAAAACTGTTTTTCGCAAATAACTTTTTGACAAATATAGATACAGCAATGATTTTGATGTCATCGTGTTCGCCTCGTCAGAACACGTCGATTCATACAAATTCCATGTGGTTTAGGTCAAATCAAAATTTCATCGAAGGGGCGGGGCTTAGAGCCTCAGCTGGTGACCGCCTAACCGCAGGGTGACCGTAAACAAGGCCCTGACCTTTGATGACCTCTAGTGACCTCAATATTGATCTGAGCCTAAAATGATCCAGGAGATTTCTATTTGCCCTGTTTTGAGCTTTTCAACGCTGTCTTTTTCTTTTTCGTAACATTTTTACTTTCCGAGTTAGATGATATTTATTTCTCCCGAAATAGCATTAACTGCAATGGCGGAGGAGGCCGATGGATCCACATGACGTCACGCTCTGACGTCATGATCACACAGAATCGCCGGATGACTCTACCTCCTATATATGGCCTTGTATTTACCGTGCTTCAGACAAGGCTTATATATGTCCTTGTCTTCGGATTGTGTCTTGCGCCACTAATGTTTCTTTTGCCTATGTCGATTGCTACCAAATTACTTCCATATTTTTTTTCACCAAAGAATTACTTTTATCACAAAGATAAAAAATAAGGTATCGTTTAGTCATTAACGATCACTTTTTGAGTGAACCTTTTTGGGGGGGGGGGCAAACAGGCCACTTTGGGCTTTAGGGGGGGGGGGGGGGCGGCCGCCCTAAATGCCCCCCCCCCCCTGGATCCGCCAGTGCTTTTCATGCTATTGGTGATGAAGTCAATACCGACACACTACATCACCAATAGCATGAAAAGTATGTTGTTAGGGCGTGTCCAGGGTTAGTTGTTTATCCTGTTTTCTCCCTTCAACCTGACAACCCTTTGCCTGGGATGACTTTCAGACACCAATACATCACCAGTAACATGAAAGTGTTGTCCCGACATGTCCCAAATTACCACACCAACAGTCAACACCACCAGTAACGTGCCAAGTCTGATGTGTTGACATGTTAAGTTTGCCCTACTTGCTATGCGGTTTATTGTATCCACTTTTTTAGCAACTATATTATTAATTATTTTAACCTAACCTTACCTTGAACTCGGGAGCAGGGGGTGCTTCACAGAATTGCTTAAACATTTGTAACATGCGTCGCTTTCCACAGGGACGATCGCTCCAAATCGAGGTTTTAAAATGCTGCCTTCATGGTCATTGGTCATTAATCTAAAATATACTCTGGGTTTCTAAATTTGTTCCAAAATGTATACCAGTTTCTACTATGCAGCGAAGATGACTGATACAACCAGCGGATCCGCCGGTTGGACGGCACACTCACAACATCGCTACACACGACCCGGGTGTCAACTCCTGCCACAGAGGTTAATTTGGACATTTACTCATGCATGGGGTGTCATTGTTGATGCTTCGCTATCTACACCCATGTCAGACACCTGCGTGGTGTGTTAGTGCCGACCACCATCGCATTGTGTGTTCGTCACCGCTGCATCGAGGTGTCGAGGTGTCTCATACTCATGCGGGGGAGCCGATTGACGCCTCAGCCGGGCGTATTTCAGGAGTTCGTTCACCACTGGGAGAGGTGTGGCGGTCGCCGCTGCTTGGCGTGTCGTGACGCAGACGCATGCAGACGACGGCACAGCGTTAAAGCTGCGCGCGCACATCACTGCCGGTCGGCCGCGCCGCAGCGCCGGGTCAGTTGAGCTGTGACCTTGGGCGCGGCGGGTTGTGTGCAGTGTGCGTGCGTCGACCGTTGTCAGTGTTCAAGTTGCCGTTGAGTTGCGAAAGGCTGTCAATCGTGCTGTCGTGATCGGAGTTATAAGTACCTAATTGTGAGTTGTGAGTGCGTTCTTTCGTGCGTTCTTTTGATCTTAGAAATGTACTTAGTTGTGAATTTGTGATCGATAAATATTAGGTATGATAGCGTCTATATGTGTCATGCCCTCCCGTCACAAACAATTGTATTGCTTATCCGGTCGGAGCTGCACCGACCAAGCTTCTATAAACATATGAATATACGTAGCTGACTGTTGATCCATAGTAACTATATGATTATTTATGAATATGCTTGATGATGCTGATTTGTGATGCTGGTGTTGATACATGGATCTGTTTACAATAATTAACGGTTTTGTTAATACAATGGTTTTGCACTGAAATGTACTAATTTTTAGTTGATCAGATTGAGAAGTTGGCGCGAGTGGTCAGAGTCAGGTCAGAGTGTTCAGATTGGCATGAGTCTTGCGAGTTGCGACACGTCTCTGAGCCGGCGCCCGGCGGCGGCCGCCGCCCGCCATGCGTCTGCGTCACAACACCCCATGCAGCGGCGACCGTCACACCTCTCCCAGTGGTAAACGAACTCCCGCAATTCGCCCGGCTGAGGCGTCAATCGACACCCCCCGCATGAGTATTGCGACACCTCGACACCCCATGCAGCGGCGACGTTCCTCCTCTCCCAATGGTAAACGAACTCCCACAATACGCCTGGCTGAGGCGTCAATCGACACTCCACGCATGCGTATTGCGACACCTCGACACCCCATGCAGCGGTTATCAAGGGTGTTCCGCTGCTGCCCGATCCGATCCGACCCGACCCGACCCGACCCGATCCGATCCGACCCGACCCGACCCGAGTCGACCCGACCGTAACGCTTTTGAGGAGCTTATATCTTTGGAATCCCGCATCCGATTGACAACCGGTCTTCGCCATCTGATAATTATATTAAATCCATTATGGTATTGACATGTTTCGTCTCACGCGAGGGGTCAGCATGGCGCATGGCACGTGCCGCGTCAGGGGTGTCAGAAAACGTTATCCTGCTATAGCTGAGAAACGGCTGGACCGATTAACCCGCCATTGACTGGGGGGGGGGGGGGGGCGTTTAACGCCCCCCCCCCCTGATGAATTTTCGCAATAGCTAAAAACTAATAGCGCTATGAACCTGAAACTTCGGGTACCTTCTTATAGATCATTGTTACGTCTTGTGTGCAAAAATAAAGAAATTTCGTGGATTTTTTATCTCTCGAGTTATAGCAAATTTAGGGACGTCACTACACACTAGTTTAACACCCAAATCAGCTAAACTTTGCCAGGCCGTACAAATGCCACATTTGAAGGAAAATGCAATCGAAAAACGCCAAAGGATAGCAATGGCTACCAATCTGCCATCTCGGATTTTTTTAAAGTTTAGTTTTTGACCCCATAGAACTTAAAAAAATGGGGGGGGGAAATTATCACAAAATTAAAAAAATCCTAAATATTAAAAAAAAAAACGGAAGATATGTCAGAGAACCATACATAGGCAACTACCATAACAAATTTCAAACCAATATCTCCATTTTTGACGGACTTATGACATCTCAATATGGGTAACTCATGACGTAATATTGTGAAATTGCTGTTTTTGCCTTTTATTGACTAGATACAGACAAAAAAAAATGTCACCACTATTTCTGAGACAAAACTGGTCTAGCAACATACCTTTTTTGTTTAGACTTAACAATTTAAAATGTTGACCTTCGGTGACCTAAATTTGACCTAAAATTGCCATTTACTTCACGTAAATGAAGTCAGGTGGTAAAATGACTATCACTATCGAATTATACGTGGAACATAACTCATAAAACATGTGTTGCATGACTTTCGTATATATTTTGAGCATAGCGACCTTTTGTGACCTGACCTTGAC
>JAXIVJ010000526.1:47500-137500 GCA_036785665.1 Chirona hameri
ATCAAAAGTAGACGAAGAAAAATTGTTAAAAAGGGGCCTCACAAAATAAAGTGGCCGAAATCCGTAGACTTTTTCATATCCAGGAGTATTTTTTGGGGGTGGGGGCCTCTCCCAGGGGCTTGCCCCCCCTTTCTGGAGGTCTGGCTGCGCCCCTGACTCTGGGTCACACTGCACGTGCGCACGTGCACACCTCTGTTCCGTAACTCAGAAACGGCTGGGACGAGCTGAAATTGGTTTCTACTGGCTCGCTCGTCCTAGTCGATTAAGGCGTCTTACTGCAGTACATAATACGGTGCAGTTTTCAACATTTGACGCCCATTATAAAGTAAGTAGTCTGTACCGCACTATTTTTGTGACATGCAGCGCAGTCTGACACCTTTTCAGGCGTCACGATCAGCAGTTTCCGGATCAGCTAACAGGGATCAGCTCCGAATCAGCCAACACCACGATCAGCAGTCTCCGGATCAGCTAACAGGGATCACTCCGAATCACCTAACACCACGATCAGCAGTCTCCGGATCAGCTAATAGAGATCAGATCCGAATCACCTAACACCACGATCAGCAGTCTCCGGATCAGCTAACATGGATCAGCTCCGAATCACCTAACACCACGATCAGCAGTCTCCGGATCAGCTAACAGGGATCAGCTCCGAATCACCTAACACCACGATCAGCAGTCTCCGGATCAGCTAACAGGGATCAGCTCCGAATCAGCCAACACCACGATCAGCAGTCTCCGGATCAGCTAACAGGGATCAGCTCCGAATCACCTAAAACCACGATCAGCAGTCTCCGGATGCCTCGCGCGTCATAGTCACTGGCCCAAACCGCATCTCGTTCGGTGTCGGCCGGCACCGGCGAACTGGCGCCTCCCGGTGCTCAGTGCACTGGCACGGTGCACCGGTGCACGATGCACCGGCACGGTGCACCGGTGCACGATGCCATTGACGTCGGCAGCAGTAGCAGAGCGCAACTTCACTGCAGATGAATAGGAACGGAACCAGCGGCAGCGAAACGCAATGACCGCGACGTCGTATATTGTGTTGCAACACTTTTTTAAGGTAGCATATCCTATGGCAAAAGTCAACGTGGCGCAGGTATTTTATTGTAGAAGTTTCACATTCGATGCATGACAAACAAACACGGGAAGGAACCAGCAATCTTGGTCAGCTTTCCAATAAGCACCATTCGTTGATTCTTCACGACATCGACTTAATCCCTGTCGGCAATTTCCGGTGAGTTTCATCCTCCACCTGGCAGCTGACCGAACACGGCCGCTCTTCACTTTCCGCGACAGTTGAAGCAGGGACGTGGGCGCCCGGAGTTCTGGTTGGAGACGGCGTTCGTGCCGGACTGCTGGGAGCTCCCGAACGGCGTATGCACACTGCTGTGGAAGGCGCTGGCGTTGTTTTGGCTAGAGCCAGAGCCTTTGACTTCTCCCTGAAACGCAGGCTTTGGTTCAGCGGCGGTATCCGTGCTGCGTCAACCCGGCACAACTCGGCACTCGGTGCCGCTGATATACTCCACACATTGACACATACGGCATTACACTGCGGAGTTACACTGCAGCGTTACACTGCAGCGTTACACTGCGGAGTTACACTGCGGCGTTACACAGTGTTTTCCCTTGGTTGATTAACATCATGGTGATTGTCTGCACTTCACGATTTCACAATATCCATCCACTCAGGACGGCTCCGACTTTCAACTCCACTTCCCCCGGCCTCCCTCTCCCTCCTACCTTAACTTTCCCCACTCGTACCCCGTCTGAGTCCTGTCTGCCCCTTTCAACCGGATCACTCACTGCGTCCCTCCATCTCTCTCTCTCTTCTTGTCCACTCCCTCTCCCTCCCACCTCGCCCACTCCCTCTCCCTCCCACACCTCCCCTGCCGCTCACCCCTCCCTTTCACCACTCTCCCTCCCTCTCCCTATCTCCCCTGCGCCTGCCCCTGCCGCTCACTCCTCCCCTGCCTCTCACCCTCCCCTCACTCACCCCTGCGTTGGCGCTGAGGCTGCTGACGCTGTTGGTGAACCCGTTGGGTCCGGTGCTGATGCCACTCAAGACGGCGGCATTCGCAATTCCGAACGCCTGGCCCCTCTGCGGGAACCGATTCGGCCTGCTCCTGTGTTGTGGCGCCGCGGCAGCCGCAGCCAGGATGCAGCACAGGACGAGAGTGGTGTTCATATCTGAAAACCGAACACAGACTGATGTGAACGTCAGCCGGTGTAGAGTGACGTCAGACGGTGTAGAGTGATGCCAGAAAACGGGCATAAAGTGACGTCACAAGCCGTCAGACGGCGCCGAGTGACGGCGGTGTAAATGTACGCCGCGATTCCACCCTGCGGTGTAAATGTACGGCGTTGCCGCGATTCCATCCCGCAGGTTGTTACATATTGGTCTGCTTATACCAGACCAAGCCACTAGTTGTGCCCTGCGACCGATTTCGAAATGAAAATGCGCCAGCTTGAATTCATCCATGTTTTCGCGGAGTGTTTGCAGTGGCGGCTCGTCATATGAGGCAACTGAGGCCGGGCTTCACCTATTATTTAGGAAGAATGTGCTTTGAAATATTAATTGGTTGCCATAGAAAAAAGATGTGTGAGTGATTCCCATTCTGCACATCGCAGTGCATTTTATCATGGCATATCACCGAAATTCTCTGGGTCTTCCATCCACCCGCCAGCTACCGGTCCGTGCCTACGTTTACCTTCTTTTTGTTGTTAAGGTGGGAGTGTCCCTTTAACTAAACTGGCAGCTGCTTCTACCCGTTGCAACTTCCGAACTTGGGCCTCAGGTACTTTGAGGACCACGAGCCGCCACCGAGTGTTGGGTACCCTTGAAAGACGTCACCACTGTTAGCTCTCTTGACAAGAGAAGATGCTGCGTTCTGAATTACGCTGCGTCTGCCGCTGCTGCAGACTGCATACTCAGCTGATTTTCGCGTTTGATAGCGCGACAGTCAGCTGTTTTCACGTTTGATTACGTCAGAATCAGCTGATTTTCGCGTGTATTTTTTTTTCTCTCCACAGTAGGCTGATTTTTGTGTTTGATAGCGCGACAGTCAGCTGATTTTCACGTTTAATTACGTCACAGTCAGCTGATTTTCGCGTTTGATTACATCACAAGCAGCTGATTTTCGCGTTTGATTACCTCACCAGTCAGCTGATTTTCACGAATATGAATTCCAGTCAGCTGATTTTCGTGTTTGAAAGCACGACAGTCAGCTGATTTCCGGGTTTGATAGCGCCACAATCAGCTGATTATCACGTTTGATTGCGTCACAATCAGCTGATTTTCGTGTTTGATTACGTCACAGTCAGCTGATTTTCACGTTTGATTATGTCACAGTCAGCTGGTTTTCGTGTTTGATTACGTCACGGTCGAGTACATTTCACATTTCAACCTGCAGGCGGACCGCGTGTCGTTTGCGGGGGCGGCGGTTCTGTCCGCTCGACAGGTCAGATGGCCGCTGAAGTGGCACACCGCACACGGACTCACTGAATCTACAGGCTCTGCAGGCAGGAGGTGCAGCTAGGGTGTTGACGATCCTTGCGCAACGGACGCCGGCACGTGGAGTTGGCGATATAGGCCTCCTCAGAGAACGTACTCTGAGTACAGAGCGCAGGAGTCAATGTCAGAATGGTAATGAATTGCAGCAGGACCTGACTCCATTTTTAGATTGTCTCGTTGTGCATCTATAGATACATACATACAGGCCGAATGTTGCAAGTAGCATGATTGAAAGCAGGGCATCGGAGGAGAAATTTTACAGAAAGATTACTCTCACAATGGTGATTATTTTTACAATATTTGCCCTTGGCTACAAGCATGCCTTCAAACACATATTGCACAATCATGGGTGGAACTTTAACGAAAATTGGGGCTTTAGCTACAACCCTAAAGATTTGGGAATTTACCATCACACCTATGAAGCGATGTGGTACAAATGGGGCTCTTAACAACTAAGTGCAACCCCAATGATTTTCTAAAAGTTACGCCCTTGTGCACAATATGAAGCCCAGTGCTGCTTTGAAATATACGTGTTCCGGTTTCAAAAATCAAATTCCTTGTTCTCCACCAACATATATATGCGTTGGTCCTATATGCGATGATCACATGCTGTTGTGCGTCAACTCTGAGCATGCGCTGGCTATTTATGAAAAAGTCGTTGCCGTGAAGAACCTGTTTAACTTTACATTCACAGCGAATCATATGTCATATGTCCAACCGACACGAAGCATGTCTTTTGTTGAACGCTACACCGTCATTGCAAGGACCTAATTGGGCCATCAGCGGTGATTTGACCGTTTTGTTAGACATTTTCAAGTCCAATGGCATTGATGTTTCTTTTTGGGGGAGAATGCGACATGAATAACATTACATTCACCAGGATTTTGCATAATATATTCACCCAACAGTTTTAAAGCTTCTCCAGCACATTTTCATTCTAAGACACGATGTAAATATAACGTGCTTGACATGCTCATTTTAAGACACGATGTAGGTATAACGTGCTTATGCTCATTCGTAATGGTCAGTTCGGGTCCTTCCCTAAAAGACATTCTAGAATATGTGAAAAGTAAATGTAGACATGGCACCGTCTAACTGCGACCATTGTCACAATACATACTATTGATCATCTATAACAAAATACCATCCTGAGACGTTTCAAGCTTTTACTTATGTGATATGTCAAGAAGGTCGTCAGTATAAAAAGCGCGGGAACGGAGCGGCGGCATTTCAATAACGTAGGTATTCACGACGATCAAATAATAACATCTCCATGAGCATAATGCATCTATTGATATACCATTTCAATAAGTGTTTACATAATTCCAGTGTCAAATTACCACTAGACGTATCAATACTCCTGATGGATACCCTTACCTGCAGAGTGGTGAGTGGCGAGTAGCGTGGGGCGGCGCGGGCGGGGTCAGCTCAGCTCTGGCTGCAGCACACCGCGGACGCACCTCTTATATTCCACCGGCCCGTGCTCGCAGCGCAGGAGGCCCCCGGCCGGCCGCGCGGATGGAAATCCCGCTGCACGCCGCCCGGGGCGGGGTCAGCCGCCGCTGACCAGTCTGGCCAGTGAGACAGTGAGACAGCCTACACCTGTGAGACAGCCTCCACCTACGGGCTCTCTGGACCTGGACTGGACCTCCTATGAGGACAGGGCCGACAACCTGCTCCTTCCTATGTGATCTCTGGACAAGGCCGGCAGTCTTCTCCACCTCCAGTAGGCAGCCTGCTCCCTCCTATGGGGCTCTCTGGACAAGGCCGGCAGTCTTCTCCCCGTCCTATGGGCAGCCTGCTCCCTCCTTTGGGGACAGGGCCGACAACCTGCCCCTTCCTATGGGGCTCTCTGGACAAGGCCGGCAGTCTTCTCCACCTCCAGTGGGCAGCCTGCTCCCTCCTATGGGGCTCTCTGGACAAGGCCGGCAGTCTTCTCCCCGTCCTATGGGCAGCCTGCTCCCTCCTTTGGGGACAGGGCCGACAACCTGCCCCTTCCTATGGGGCTCTCTGGACAAGGCCGGCAGTCTTCTCCACCTCCAGTGGGCAGCCTGCTCCCTCCTATGAGGCTCTCTGGACAAGGCCGGCAGTCTTCTCCACCTCCAGTGGGCAGCCTGCCCCCTCCTATGGGGCTCTCTGGGCAAGGCCGGCAGTCTTCTCCACCTCCAGTGGGCAGCCTGCTCCCTCCTATGGGGCTCTCTGGACAAGGCCGGCAGTCTTCTCCCCGTCCTATGGGCAAGGGCGGGTCCAGCCGGCCGTTTGGGGGGGACCGTTTTTTTAGCGGACCTTACCTACCCCCAATTTCGAATTTCTCCCCGGATTTAGGCCACTTTATTTTGCAACCACACGATTTCGATTTTTGTCCCCATTTTTTTTAGGTTTTCGACCTTTTGGGATATCGAAAAAGGAAAGATGTCAGCTTGCAGTTTGTATTGTTCCGACATTGCCTTACACTGAGAAAAACTATGTCAATTGTCAGCTGTACCCAGGGGCGTCGCCGATAATTTTTGAGTGGGGGGGTCGGCTGAAATGACGAGAAAAAATTGTACCCCAATTTGTTATGCGTGTATTTAAGCCTTTGCAACATTTCTAATGTGGATTTGCATGTTATAGTAGGTACTTGTTATTTGGCGCCGCGAAGCGGCGCGAATTTTTTCCTTCTCGGGTTTACCTGATAAAACCCAGAAACATAGGCATTTTTAGCTTCTTAGCCTTGTAGAGGATAATAAGCTAAAAATGTTATTCATTCAATTCAGCGTTACGACGAAACGAAGACGATGACGATGGCTTCGTTATGACGATGGCCACTGATGTGACGCCGCGGAGCGGCGTGAACATTTTAATTTTAGGTCGTGGAAAACGCATTTTTAATATTGGAACCAGACCGTGAGTGGAGCCAAGCCTCAGGTAACCCCTTTTCCTTGTTGCACATCTCGGTATGATGCAAAATGTTGAAATGAAGGTAGTTTTTAATATACATTAACCTCGGATAGTAAATCACGATGGCCGCTGGCAGTCTGCGCTCAATAGTACATATGATAGTAATAACTGTAGTCTGTACTGTAGTGTAATAACTGCAGCCTGCTCCCTCCTATGGGGCTCTCTGGACAAGGCCGGCAGTCTTCCCCCCGTCCTATGGGCAGCCTGCTCCCTCCTTTGGAGACAGGGCCGACAACCTGCCCCTTCCTATGGGGCTCTCTGGACAAGGCCGGCAGTCTTCTCCACCTCCAGTGGACAGCCTGCTCCCTCCTATGGGGCTCTCTGCACAAGGCCGGCAGTCTTCCCCCCGTCCTATGGGCAGCCTGCTCCCTCCTTTGGGGACAGGGCCGACAACCTGCTCCTTCCTATAGGGCTCTCTGGACAAGGCCGGCAGTCTTCTCCATCTCCAGTGGGCAGCCTGGTCCTTCCTATGGGGCTCTCTGCACAAGGCCGGCAGTCTTCTCCCCGTCCTATGGGCAGCTTGCTCCCTCCTTTGGGGACAGGGCCGACAACCTGCCCCTTCCTATGGGGCTCTCTGGACAAGGCCGGCAGTCTTCTCCACCTCCAGTGAGCAGCTTGCTCCCTCCTATGGGGCTCTCTGGACAAGGCCGGCAGTCTTCTCCCCGTCCTATGGGCAACTTGCTCCCTCCTTTGGGGACAGGGCCGACAACCTGCCCCTTCCTATGGGGCTCTCTGGACAAGGCCAGTAGTCTTCTCCACCTCCAGTGAGCAGCTTGCTCCCTCCTATGGGGCTCTCTGGACAAGGCCGGCAGTCTTCTCCACCTCCTATGGGCAGCCTGCTCCCTCCTTTGGGGACAGGGCCGACAACCTGCTCCTTCCTATAGGGCTCTCTGGACAAGGCCGGCAGTCTTCTCCACCTCCAGTGGACAGCCTGCTCCCTCCTATGGGGCTCTCTGGACAAGGCCGGCAGTCTTCTCCACCTCCAGTGGACAGCCTGCTCCCTCCTATGGGGCTCTCTGGACAAGGCCGGCAGTCTTCTCCACCTCCAGTGGACAGCCTGCTCCCTCCTATGGGGCTCTCTGGACAAGGCCAGTAGTCTTCTCCACCTCCAGTGGGCAGCCTGCTCCCTCCTATGGGGCTCTCTGGACTAGGCCGGCAGTCTTCTCCACCTCCAGTGGACAGCCTGCTCCCTCCTATGGGGCTCTCTGGACAAGGCCAGTAGTCTTCTCCACCTCCAGTGAGCAGCCTTCTCCTTCCTATGGGGATCTCTGGACAAGGCCGGCAGTCTTCTCCACCTCCAGTGGGCAGCCTTCTCCTTCCTATGGGGCTCTCTGGACAAGGCCGGCAGTCTTCTCCACCTCCAGTGGACAGCCTGCTCCCTCCTATGGGGCTCTCTGGACAAGGCCAGTAGTCTTCTCCACCTCCAGTGAGCAGCTTGCTCCCTCCTATGGGGCTCTCTGGACAAGGCCGGCAGTCTTCTCCACCTCCTATGGGCAGCCTGCTCCCTCCTTTGGGGACAGGGCCGACAACCTGCTCCTTCCTATAGGGCTCTCTGGACAAGGCCGGCAGTCTTCTCCACCTCCAGTGGACAGCCTGCTCCCTCCTATGGGGCTCTCTGGACAAGGCCGGCAGTCTTCTCCCCGTCCTATGGGCAGCCTGCTCCCTCCTTTGGAGACAGGGCCGACAACCTGCCCCTTCCTATGGGGCTCTCTGGACTAGGCCGGCAGTCTTCTCCACCTCCAGTGGGCAGCTTGCTCCCTCCTATGGGGCTCTCTGGACAAGGCCGGCAGTCTTCCCCATCTCCAGTGGACAGCCTGCTCCCTCCTATGGGGCTCTCTGGACTAGGCCGGCAGTCTTCTCCACCTCCAGTGGGCAGCTTGCTCCCTCCTATGGGGCTCTCTGGACAAGGCCGGCAGTCTTCCCCATCTCCAGTGGGCAGCCTGCTCCCTCCTATGAGGACTACTAGTTTTCCAGCTATTGCGAAAATTAATCAGGGGGGAGCATCAAACGCCCCCAGTCAATGGCGGGTTAACTGCCCGTCAGTGTAAAGTGACAATATCTTACACCTGAGTCCAAGGGCGGATCCAGGGGGGGGGGGGGGGGGCGAACGGGGCCATGGCCCCCCAAGCCTGTTTAAGGGGGGGGGGGGGGCAAACTATGTTTCCCCCCCCCAGACGTGAAATCTAATGCATGCTATATTTGCGTTTTTAGAACGGTACTGGGCATCCCAAAATTGCAGCAGTCAAAATCAAGCTAGCCACAGTCAAAAACTGAAAAATTTCGCGCTGCTTCGCGGCATGACACAAATTTCGCAATTGCATATACAAATTTTGAAAATGAATTCCATTAAGTGTCCTGCAGAGGCTCTCCTTGCCGGTAATTGCTGGCCCCAGGGCCAACTCTCTTCATAAAATATTATCTTTAAAGCGGGCTACGTGTTTAGCTTGTCTGCCGAGTTCCGAAAAAGGCGACGCGAACGCAAAGACGCGGACTTCGGCAACCGGAAGCTGTTCTAGCGGTGCCCAACTTGTTGGCCCGAAGAGCTAATAGTGGGGACCAGGCCAGGACTATCTCCCCAAGCCATCTCCCCCAGGCTCCTCCAGATCCACAGGGACCATTTATGCGCGGAAATGTCAGTCTGCCTCTTGCTACTTTGAAACCATTTGCACCGTTACCAGTTGTTTGTTACAGTTCGGTACATAGGTATGTATACAGACTACAGTTATTATTATCATATGTACTATTGAGCGCAGACTGCCACCGGCCATCGTGATTTACTATCCGAGGCTAATGTATATGAAAAACTACCTTCATTTCAATCAATCAATCAATCAGTGTATTAAAAACCATCCACGTAGTGGCTATTACGGTCTTACGTCAATTACAAAAGCGCATGTAAGAGTTACACTTGGGTACATACAACTATACACTGAACAGACAGAGCGGTGATGGCAAACACACTGTATAAAAGTATACACTAAAATTAAAGTGATCAAAACAGAACTCTCCATAAAAGTACACAAAGAAGTATAGGTACACTAAAAGACAAAGTGATAACAAACACTGTATACGGGTTTACACCAAAATGACGAGGATGAGAGATGAGAGTAAAAGAGAAAACACACAATAGAAGAATGCGGTGAAGAAAATAGGTACTAAATAAAATACAAACATACAAAGGGAAATAAATAAATAAAATGACGATAAAATCAAATATACACAAAAACGGACAGCGTGCGTCTGGTCAGATCTAGGTCACTGGTCATCGATCACAGTCGTGTTGGTCAGCATGGTCCGAAATGCGCGTACTGTTGCGGCATCGCAGGCACCTGGCGGTAGACGGTTCCAAGCGGTCGCGGCGCGGTAAGAGAACCCTCTCTGCGTGGCAGTCAACCTAGGCCTGCGGAGGTTAAGCCTGCCCTGATTGGTGGCTCGCGTCTCACGCTGGGACACAGCGGAACGCGGAACAAAAAGCGCGCGAATCTCTTGAGGAACGCCTTCCTCCCTCAGTGTCATAAACACCTTAACCAGGTCGCAATGGGCCACCATGACCCCGATCCTCGGCCACCCCAGAGAAAGTAGGGATGGGGTTACGTGATGATGTTTTTTGGAACCGGTAACTATTCTCGCGACGAAGTTGATAACTTTTTGAATTTTATGCAACCGACTCTTGGTCGCCCCGCCCCACACGCACATGCAGTACCTGATATGTGGGAATACGTAGACCTGAATGATGGTTTTAAGAACGTTGGGAGTAAAACAATGCCGGCATCTATAAAGAGAGATAAGAATATAATTGCATTTTCTCACGATACTTGAGACGTGCGCGCCCCTGGACAACTCCGAGTCAACTATTACGCCGAGTAATTTGATGTTCTTTGAGGGGCACACAACAGTTCCGCCCATACCAAAATGGAAATCTGCAGTTTTTCAGATTTAGCTTTGAGCCGACTAGCATGAAGTTGGTTTTTCTTGCATTCATTTTAAGAGAATTGGCTCTGAACCAGAACTGGAGCTCATGCTTGGTATGCTGCAGTCTAGTTTTAAGTTCGGCGAGGCCTGCTTCGTTAGGGGTCGCGCAGTCTACGTGCATGGTGTAGTCTGCGTACGTGACGAGATGACCATGAGTTAAGAAATTGTAAAGATCGTTAGTAAATAAAATAAACAAAATTGGTCCAAGGATCGAGCCCTGAGGCACACCACACGACATCGGGAGAGTCAGCCGACCGCCACGCACTATCTGTTCTCGGCCACTCAAATAGCTCCGGAACCAATCTACGTCGGTAACACCATACCAAGACAGCTTAGTAAGAAGCACGTCGTGGTCGACGCTGTCGAACGCCTTTGACAGATCTATCGTCGTTACCGATGATATGAGACCGTTGTCGGTGTTTGTGACCAGACGTTCGACAGCGGCGAGCACGGCGTCCTCGGTTGAGTGGCGTGGCCTGTAGGCATACTGGGAAGAGTGCAAAAGCCCCGTCTCGTTCAAATAATTCGTGAGCTGCGTGCATGCTACTTTCTCTAGAGTTTTAGACAAGACACTGAGCAGAGAGATGGGCTGGTTGTTTGACGGTATGGCCGGATTGCCTGACTTTGGAATGGGCACAACAATTGCCGCCTTCCAGCTATCCGGAAACACGTTAGTAGTAAAAGACAGGTTGATAAGAATTAAAAGGTGTGGACCTATCACAGGAAGACATTTACAAACTGCCACGAATGGTACACCATCTAAACCCACTGCTCGCGACGCACTCATCCGCCGAATACAAAGAGACAGTTCTGGAAGGGTCGCAGGTCGAAACGAGAAGCCAGCAGCGCAGACAGTGGGCGGCCTGGGGCTCCCGTAGCCGGTAGCGACCGCGCCCCGTAGGCCGGCTGCGATTTGTGGTCCCACGGAGGCGAAGTGACGGTTGAGATTGTCGGCCGCCACCGCGGCCTCCTCCGGGCTCGCAGGCGAAATCCCAGCTGACGGCGCGGCCACCATGGCAAACCTCTTAAAGGTAGGCCAGAAGCCGCGGCTGCTGCCAGACGTCATCTCGCCGCACAGGAAGTCGCGTCGTGCTGAGATGAGGCGACTCTTAACCTGATTGCGCAGGCGAGTGAAGTCGGTCTTGGCCTCAGGCGTGCGCAGACATAGCCAGGTGTCGCGAGCGCTGTCCCGCTCAGACATAAGCGCTCGCAGGTCCGGGTCGTCATCCAACCACGGACAGTGCGGCCTGGAGACGCGCATTCTTCGGACCGGACAGTGCCGATCAATGACAGCACTCCATATGGCCATGAAGTGAGTCAAACACGTGTTGACGTCGGTTGCACCATCCACCAGACTCCAGTCGGACAGTAGCAGGTCCAGGCAGATGGCGTCCCAGTCGGCGCGCCTCCAGCTGCGCAGAGTGCGCCACTGCGAGCTCCTTCGCAACCGTCCCAGGCGGGCGCTGACGACGACTGGCTGATGGTCGCTGATGACATCAGAGCAGATGTTAACGTCAGGTACAGGATCTCTCTGGTTTGTGATCACGTGGTCCAGTGCCGATGGAGTTGGATGAAGGTGGGTCGGGCCGTCCACCAGCTGAGTCAGCTGATTTCAACATGTTGCATCATACCGAGATGTGCAACCAGGAAAAGGGGTTGCCTGAGGCTTGGCTCCACTCACAGTCTGGTTCCAATATTAAAAATGCGTTTTCCACGACCTAAAATTAAAATGTTCACGCCGCTTCGCGGCGTCACATCAGTGGCCATCGTCATAACGAAGCCATCGTCATCGTCTTCGTTTCGCCGTAACGCTGAATTGAATACATAACATTTTTAACTTATTATCCTCTACAAGGCTAAGAAGCTAAAAATGCCTATGTTTCTTGTTTTTATCAGGCAATCCCGAGCAAAAAAAAAATCGCGCCGCTTCGCGGCGCTAAATAACAAGTACCTACTATAACATGCAAATCCACATTAAAAATGTTGCAAAGGCTTACATACACGCATAACAAATTGGGGTACATTTTTTTCTCGTCATTTCAGCCGACCCCCCCACTCAAAAATTATCGGCGACGCCCCTGGGTACAGCTGACAATTGACATAGTTTTTCTCAGTGTAAGGCAATGTCGGAACAATACAAACTGCAAGCTGACATCTTTCCTTTTTCGATATCCCAAAAGGTCGAAAACCTTAAAAAAAAATGTGGGACAAAATCGAAATCGTGTGGTTGCAAAATAAAGTGGCCCAAATCCGGGGAGAAATTCGAAATTGGGGGTAGGTAAGGTCCGCAAAAAAACGGTTTGGCCCCCCCCCCCCAAAAAAAAAAACGGCCGGCTGGATCCGTCCTTTAACACCTCTAAAACAAATGTTTCCTTTGCATCCAGCAATGACTAGTTACTTCATGACAATGTGTTGCAGCTTTCGGTGGATACCTTTTCGATGGAGCGACCTACCACACTCTGCAAACAGTCGGTCTTTCCAGCCTCGCTCCTGCAGGCGGCCATTCACCTGCTCCAGTACACCGACTACTGGGTACCCCCGGCGGCCGAGGTGCAGCGACTGGACCTCAGCCGGTCATTAGCATATGTAGGCTGCAGACCAGACCTGACCACTGCTGGCGGCGGTCCGCGGCCCGCGGCGACTGAGTATCGGCGAAACGATCCAGTCGTTCTGAGAAACACCACGCGGACTGTCCAGACGCTCTCCTTCGCCGAGCGGGTCCGAGAACCTGATACGGTTACAATCGACCACTGCCAACGCCCGCACGTGCACTGCACTGCAAAGTGCAAACGTAATGTGCCTTCTAGCGACGGCTATGATACCGTGCTAGAACGCGATGGTTGAATACGCCACGAGCACTGTCACTGTAATAAATGAATGCTGCAGACTGCAGAGAGCGTCTCTTTAGAATACGTGCCGGGCCTAGCGGTATATCGTGTACCCTGAAATCTTGCCGATCGCAGAAGGCTGACCTACGTTATGGCGCATATCTAGTTGCAGACGTTGGCCTGTGTCGCCCTCGCTTTGACCTAGGGAGGTCATATAGATGATAATTTTGCGAGTTCTGACATGTGGTGCCCGAGCTACCCCAACATACGACATAGCCACCAGTAAGGCGCCGTAGTTGGCAATGAGCGAGCGAGCGCGAAGGAAATGTATGGACAATTTCAACTCGATCGGGCAAGTAGTTTCTGAGATACAAAGAAGTGCGCACGTGCGCACGTGCAAAGCCACCACACCCCTGACTTGTGGAAAGGCGGCGGCTGAGAGGTCCCTAACCACACACCAAATTTGAACACAATCGGCTCAGCCGTTCCTGAGATATAGAATAGGAGTGTGCACGTGCGCACGTGCAGAGTCACCCCACCCCTGAGTTGTGTGAAGTGGCGGCTGAGGGGTCCCTAACCACATACGAAATTTGCACATAATCTGCCCAGCCGTTGCTGAGTTATTGCGAGAAAGTACTTTTCAACACCCATCACGCGGCACGCGCCACACGCAGTGGTAGTCACCCACATGAGTCAGCACCGGTCTCAAACAGGGTATATTGGATAGGGCTACTCAGCAGAGAAGTCTGATTGTTAATCGGACGTGCGGTTGCAGAGATATGAGCTTCTCAAAAGCGTCGCCACGGGCCGGGTCGAGCCGGGCCAAGCCGGGCCGGGCCGGGCCGAGTTCGGGTCGGGTCGGGTCGGGCCGGGCCGGGCCGGGCCGCTCATAATCAGATTTGTTTTCATACACCACGGGAGGACGCGCGAGCGCTTCGCGTTCGCTCGTAATAACTGATGACGTACGAAGCGCAGCTTTCGTTTCTGCGATTTTGAGAGCTGCGTTTCGCGCTAACCCACAGCTGCCACACGCTTCCCAGAGGCTGCAGGCGCTATGCGGCCGCCGTGGTAACGCAACGGACAGATCTGCCTTCTCTGACGTCAGAGCGATCAGCACCTGCAGAGACGTCCTTTTTATTGCGCTGCTAACCGCTCTCGTCGACGGCGCTCATGTGGACTGCGGTTGTTGAACCGTCACGTTCATGTTCTGAACCGCTGCAGCCTTGCTGTTCAAGTGCACGTTCATTGTGCAGGATTTCGTTGTGTCACTAATGTATGTCGCCGTTATAGCTCGAAACTAATGCATGGCATCTCCCTGCACAGCCCGCTAGCGGGGGATTTCCCAGCGAAGGGGGAAGCAGACGAACTCGGTTTCTAGTCCGACATTCGCGTCTGGAAAAACCCGGCCAGCGCGTGATGAGATCGTCATGCTGCCGGCACCCCTCCCTCACCCCTGCTGGGAGGTGAGCTCCCGGGACGTTAGACTAACTGGTTATATGAAGGCCATGCGGAAGAACAGCTGTTAAGAAGTGGAAGGTTTCTAAACGTTCTGCTCCCTGGCCATAACGGAGGACCATAAAAGGACCATAAAAGGAGTTCTGAATCTTGTTGCTCAACATTGCTTTTCAAAGAACAGGTGTTTGTTAACCCGCTCTTGACCGGGGGAGGGGGGGGGGGGGGGTATATTTTTTCCCCTGACGAATTTTCGCAATAGCTCAAAAGACAATAGAGCTATGAACGTGAAACTTTAGGAACGTTCTCACACATCAATGGTATGTACATCTTCTGTGTGAAAATGAAGCAATTGCGTGTATACATTTTGTGAGAAATAGCAAATTTAGTGACGTCAATACTCACGAGTGACGATAAAATCAGCTTAACTTTAACAGGCCACCTTTACATAAAAATGCAATAAAAAATGTCAAAAGATAGAAAATTGCAAGCACTACAGGATGGCTATCTCCGCATTTTTTTTTATAAAAAAATTTGACCCCCAAAATTCCCAAGAACTATTTTTTTTATTACATAACAACAAAATCAAAATTTTAAAACATGTTAAAAATGGAATGTGTGTTGGAGAACCACATATGAACAATAGCCAAATCAAAATTAAAAGCAATATTTTTAGTTGCGTAAATTGGTTAGAGCTGCTGCGAGGAACATTATTATTATGACTAAAACCATTAGGGTTGATGACCTTAACCTCGATGTATAAAAACGTTAAATTACTGATAGACTGTATTGATATTTCGGCCACAGGCCTTTGCCAAAATTTACATATGAGTGAATACAATGTTTACATGAATGACAATGATACAAAATATGTGCATCGAATTCGTCGCCGAGTTTTACACATTTTCAGGTAATTCTCGTGATCGCATTTTTCGCAACTACCTCCATCTACGTGTCGGCAATTTTGCACTCCTTAGCTAATAATACATCTAGGTAAAGTCACAATCATACGCAAACAGACACAATAAGCACACCTTTCTAATATAGGCACTTATACAACACATCACATTCCCCCCTCCCCTAATGTATGTACATTCATAAGCAAACGCAATCATAACTGAAGTTCATACCCTACACTCTCTGAAGCTGCAGCTCATACACTATCACCACAAATCATACTATCCTCATGCTTTCTATCCGATATACATACGACACAATCACATCTATAACTCTACACAGTTCTTTCAATATAAGCATTATACCGCACGCATAATTGGCCATGAGGATCCCTGGGTATTTAATGAAGGCGTCACTCCCTTAATCATAATACTTTCAGCAATCTTTCTATCTGGGTGATCCTGGGCTCTGTAAAGGATTTTTAAATCTAGAAAATCTGGGTCGGTAAGAATATCGTCTTGATGGTGCACGTTTAAGATATGATCTCCAAAAGGGGTGTTGGCGGTTTTGTTTATGGCGTCGCGTCGATGTTCGTTGTAGCGTAGTCGGACTGGGCGCATGGATTCCCCCACATAGGATCCTACCCTCCCCTGGTGTCTGCATCGCTTACAGCGGATCTCATATACGACGTTATTTGGGGTGCAATCACCTTTGAAGCCTGACCTGCAAAGATGGCATCTGCGCCCCCCTGGACAGCTGGGTTTACAAATACGCCTATGATGAAGTACAACATCAGGCTTCAAAGGTGATTGCACCCCAAAAAACGTATGTATGTATGTATGTATGTATTAAAACATGAACTATCCACACGAATGAGGTTTTTACAGTTGTTTGTCATGTTGGCAGGTTACACAGGGTACAATACAAAACACATCAGCATGCACTTTCACACTTCCACACACGCATAAAACTCAGTGCACCTCGCATGTCACGTCAGGTATGGCGCCCTGGCTCCAGGCTACGCTTCAGCTCTCTCATGAACTTGCCAGCAGACATGCACTCGAAGTCGCGTGGCAGACCGTTCATATTGCGCGCAGCGCGGTAGGCAAAGCGCCTCTTTCCGGCCTCTGTCCTGACCCGAGGAAGAGATAGGTGGTGGTCCTGTCGGGTCGTTCGAGAGTGCGCCGGTCTCTCACAGTTGTGAGAAAATAGACCGGCGAGACTCTCCGGCTCAGCGGTGCTGCGGACTTTGTGGAGAAGACAGAGGGTTTGATAAAGGAAGAGGTCGGGAGCATCGAGCCACCCCAGTGCTTCCCGCACCTCCGAAATGTGGTCAAACTTGCGTTTTCCGGAAACGACTCGCGCTGCAAAGTTGATGAGTTTTTTAATGCGATGCAGGTTTTTGGCAGAGCCGTTTCCGTACACGACCAAACAGTAACGAATGTGAGAGAACACTAGGGCGGTGACGATTTCGGGAAGTACTTGTGACGGGAGGTAGTGACGGATATGGGATAGACTGACAAGGATACCGCAGCACTTACGGCAGAGGGCTGACACATGAGCGTCCCAGGTGAGGTGCTGATCAAAAATGACACCCAAGTTGCGTGCCTCTGAGTGAGGTACCAGGTAAGTGTCACGGAACTTGATAGTAAACTGAGGAAGTGAGCGCAAATTTTGTCGTGATCCGATGGTAAGGAGTTCGAACTTCCTTACGTTAACTTTAAGCCCATTGCAATGAAAGTAGTCCCCAAGAGAAGCGAGAGCCGACTCCATGCGGGCGATAAGCGCTGGCATACAAGATTTTGGTTCCGAAATCATGACTTGAGTATCATCGGCATATTGCACCACAATCGCATCAGCCGCATGAAGACTCAAGTCATTTGCAAACGCGCTGAAGAGAATGGGTCCGAGCGATGAGCCCTGAAAGACCCCTTGATTTATATCACGCGGAGTGGACGTTACAATCTTGCCATCAGAGCCAGGGAAGCTAACACTCTGAGTGTGACCGTGCAAGTAATTTTGGAACCACAAAGTGTCTATGCCGAGAGCCTGAAGTTTGACTAACAGTTTTCCATGGTGAATGACGTCAAAACATTTGCTTAAGTCAATCAAACAAAGCAAAGCAATTTTACCAGAGTCGACAGCCGAGAGCATGTGGTCAGTGATACAAGTGAGCGCCGTCTCCGTAGAGTGCCGCGGGCGGAAACCGTGCTGGGTAGGAGCAAGGAGATGGTTGGATGAAAGGTAATAGTAGAGCTGGCGTTGCACCGCCCGCTCCACTATTTTGGCTATGACCGGAAGTATTGAAATTGGGCGGAAGTTGGAAGGATCAGAAGGATTGCCGGATTTATGGATTGGATACACAAGGGAGTGTTTCCAGGAGGTAGGCACGTCGTTGGTCGTGATGCAGGAGTTGATGAGGAAGAGAAGGACGTGGCCGATGGAATTGAAGGCGAGCTTCAGGATACGGATGCAGAGGCCGTCAGCACCACGAGCCGGGGAGTTCCGCATACTAAAGACGATGCGGTGTAGGGCACTCATACTGATTGGATGCAGTGAAAAGTAACAAGCTCCCACTCTCGGCAAACGAGTGGGGAGAGAGGGAGGTGGACCTTGCGCCTCCAGCTCGGCCGCCACGGTCGGACCGACATTAACAAAAAATGCGTTCATGTCGTCATGCGAGGTAGATGGAACACCTGGGCATTCGACCTCTTGCTACCCAATAATCTCGGGCGGATTTCCAGCAACTAGCTCTCCCCTGCTCGAGAATGCGGTCGCCCACGTACCGGCGCTTGTCAGCCCTGAACGCAGCTCTAGCAAGGCGATTTGCTGAGCGGTACTGATCTGAGCCATGACCATACACTCTCAGAGCTATGGCTCGCTGCATAATCAAAATACGGGTACTGTCGGACATCGGAGGGGCGGTCGGGTTACGTACAGTAAAGGACTTCACTGGTGCATAGCATGAGACAATAGGGGTCATTCCCTCGAGAAAGGCGGACCAGGCATCAGCGACATTTGCGGCAGAAAATACAGGAGACCAGTCGGTTGCCATAAGCGCATCTTCAAACCCTACGAGATCAAACCGTCTGAAGGACCTACACGTAATGACACTTGGCTTAAAACGCGGGCGAGGCACATTCAGAACAGCACGGACAAAACGATGAGGGCTAAAATGACAGAAACGGGTACCTGCAGATCCTAAAACACGGTTGGATATCAGCACATCAAGTAAAGAGCCTGAAGTGAAAGTCGCGGAGGTGATCGATTGGTTCAACGAGTACTTGGAAACAAACTCCTGCAAACACTGTTTAGACAGAGCGGTAACCGCAAGCAGGTCACAGTTTAGATCGCCGACAAGAACAATAGGGCAGTCGGGGTATTGCATTACTACGTGCTGGTATTGTAACTCTAAGGAATCAAAGTCGGCCTGAAGGGCGGCTACAGTGTGGCGCGGCGGTCGGTACAGCGATGCTATGATGACACGATTTTTGTCCCATTTGAAAAGACTCCAAAGTGATTCGAGTTTTGACAGGGTGCTATCTCGCTCAGGGATCTTGATTGGCTTATGCTCGAACTTCTCGCGATACAAGACAGCCACACCTCCGTAGCCTCGTGGAGGCCAAGGTCGATCACAGCGCTTAATAGCATAGCCCGGGAATGCTAGTAACCGATTTGGTGTACAGGGTTTAAGCCAGGTTTCGGACAATACAACAAAATCGTAAGCAAAGCGATCGATTTCATTACGGAGTTCAACAGTTTTCGGCTTTAGCGATTGAACATTTAAGGCGCACAGCTTGAGCTCTCGGGGACCGGCAGCACCGGTCCACATCTCCCGGCGACGTCTGGGACCTCGCTTGCGCTCGTGGGAGCGTCTCCCGCGGTGGGTCGGACGGTCTCTCTTCGCACGGGGCGCGGTGGCATCCACCCGGTCAGGTGGTGTCTCCGGTGCACGGGCAGTGGCACTCGACCCGCTGACTGCGGCGACCTGGGGCCGGGGCGGGCGTGACGTCACGATCAGCACGCCGGGAATTCCGCTCCGGAGGCCGGTCCCCGCAGCACGCTCCGCGCGGGTCACTGTCTGGGAAGGTCCGATCGCCGCCGGGCAGTAGCTGGCTGACCCCAGTGACCTGGGGCCGCAGCGGCCTGCCCCGGGCGAGCGTGACGTCATGTTCCTGGTGGGTATTCCGCGTCGGTGGCTGCTCAGCGCTGCCCGCCCAGTCAAGGTCGAGTTCCAGGAACAGCAGGGCGCCGGCTGGCTGCGATTGGCTGATCGCGGGTACACGTGGACGCAGTGACCGAGTCTGGGTCGGTGTGACGTCACGGTATGCCGCGCCCACGCTGTAGGACTCCCTTGGGCGAGGCACCGGGCGAGACAGGACGCCGCGGCAGAGACGAACATCCGGCGAATGTTGATGAGCCGGGCGATTTGTGGCGGACTGGCGCTTAACCCACGGGTTTGGCGCTGGACAGGCCACGATGATCAGTAGCCGGACTATGGTGAGAAGAGTCACATACGGAATGATGTCCCGATGCATGGTGAGTGATGAACAATCCGTGGTGCCACCAGAAGTCCCTCACCAGAGTCAATCAAGTTGACTTTCGCGGACCAGACCGCACTTGACTTATCACTCAGAGTTCAGGCAACTCTCATCTCATACAAACAACACACTCACTCGCTATCACTCGTACACGGAGAGGCACAGGGAGGCTCAGGGGGCGGGAGAGCCGCGCGAGGGCGGCGCGTCCGCACACGGGGACGCGCGCGGCCGGACGTCGTATATGAGATCCGCTGTAAGCGATGCAGACAACAGGGGAGGGGAGGATCCTATGTGGGGAAATCCATGCGCCCAGTCCGACTACGCTACAACGAACATCGACGCGACGCCATAAACAAAACCGCCAACACCCCTTTTGGAGATCATATCTTAAACGTGCACCATCAAGACGATATTCTTACCGACCCAGATTTTCTAGATTTAAAAATCCTTTACAGAGCCCAGGATCACCCAGATAGAAAGATTGCTGAAAGTATTATGATTAGGGGAGTGACGCCTTCATTAAATACCCAGGGATCCTCATGGCCAATTATGCGTGCGGTATAATGCTTATATTGAAAGAACTGTGTAGAGTTATAGATGTGATTGTGTCGTATGTATATCGGATAGAAAGCAGGAGGATAGTATGATTTGTGGTGATAGTGTATGAGCTGCAGCTTCAGAGAGTGTAGGGTATGAACTTCAGTTATGATTGCGTTTGCTTATGAATGTACATACATTAGGGGGGGGGGGCGGATGTGATGTGTTGTATAAGTGCCTATATTAGAAAGGTGTGCTTATTGCGTCTGTTTGCGTATGATTGTGACTTTACCTAGATGTATTATTAGCTAAGGAGTGCAAAATTACCGACACGTAGATGGAGGTAGTTGCGAAAAATGCGATCACAAGAATTACCTGAAAATGTGTAAAACTCGGCGACGAATTCGATGCACATATTTTGTATCATTGTCAATCATGTAAACATTGTATTCACTCATATGTAATTTTGACAAAGGCCTGTGGCCGAAATATCAATACAGTCTATCAGTAATTTAACGTTTTTATACATCGAGGTTAAGGTCATCAACCCTAATGGTTTTGATCATAGCAATATATTTATGTTTGACTGACTTATGGCCCCCTAAGTATGGTAACTCATGACGTCATATTATGAAATTCAGTTTTTTAACTTTTATTGTCCAGATAAAGACAAATAAATGCCAGCACTGTATTTCTGAGACAAAACTGGTCTAGAAACATGCCTTTTTATTTAGATTTATCAATTTCAAATTTTGACCATAGGTATTGTAGCGTGCAATCGGGCTTTGCATCATTGATTGCATCATTAAAAAAATTGGGAAAAAAATAAATCAAAATTTTCCATTTTTAGTTAAAATTCTCTTCTGGACCCGATCGGGCCGCTGATTGCAATGACGTTAGAATCAGCGCTCTAGGACTTCATTTGCAATATTTAGAGCATATTTCAATATTTTGCAACAATTTGCAACATTTCGAAAATTTGCGTGCGGGGGTTTCTTGACCTCCCGGATCGATTTACGGCAACATCGATCCGATATTTTTCGTGGTTCTTCAGAATACCCGCGAATGTATATGAATTTCAAACAGTTGCAATTGCGCTGCCCGGCCTCGTGCATAACATTTTTTGATGAGGCTGGCCATTCGTCAGTCAACATATAGGCCTCTCACTGCTCGGATATAAGGTATGTCAAGATGGTATGTGGAGTTCGGTAATTGGTGGATATTAGGACAGGGTCTCCCACGACAGAGCCTACCGGAGTATGTCCCGACAGATGATCCGTCGCGGCGTCTCTTCCCCATATCGGCTCCCATGATCCGCCCCCAAAATCATCCTGGTCCCAACCCCAACAAATACAATCCCACCACTATCTCCCCGATCTTAACAGGTTCCTCACCTGTAATTAAACGCTGAGCGTCAATTCTCCCACTGTTCCTTAACTTAATCGATTATTCTGGCATACAGTCATTGATTATCGCCCCCATTTATCCTCCTTTCAAACACTATTCCAAATGCACGGGTTGACGCCCCGGTATCTCCCTCCTCCGTCTACTGCCCTTCAGTGGTGCTATTAATTACGGGTGAAAGACCTTGACCGGGTGGGGTTCCCCGCTTTTTCCTCTAGTCCTCCCGATAATTTCCTCCTTCGCCGTCCCGCCATGTGATGTAGTTTCGGCCGCCGCTCACCTCTCCATGGTTCGCGGCTCCGCTCTCTTACCCCAGAATATCTCGTCTTACTGCGCCGCTTAATCGCTTCTTCCTAACCCGTTTTACTTATCTATTTATTTTCAGTCACAGTAACTTAACCTGCGCTCCGCTGGGGGGGGGGGGGGGATCTGCCCCCCTGTCTGATTTTCTCAATAACTTAAACACTATGCTAGATATCGACGTGAAACTCGCAGTACCTTATGCTGCATCAATTCTACGTCTTCTCATTAAGTTTGTATGAAATTGATGCAGTACTTTGGGAGATAACGACGTTTTGATGACGTCATGTCATGTCATCTTTGGTGGAAAAACGATAAATGTTGGACAAATCATAGAAAATCGGCATTTGAAGCAAATGCAAATAGCAAATGTCACAAGGAAGGAAATGACGTTCTCTTCAAAATGTCTATCTCGGATTTGCAAAATTATGTTTTTTTGCCCCCCCCAAATCAAAAACTGTTTTTTTCGGAAACATTTCCACAAAATCAAAATTTTGAAGATATTCAAAAACCCGGAATATATGTATAGGAGAACCAAGTATGGAAGATACCCAAACCAAATTTCAAAGCAATATGTTTATTTTTGACTGAGTTATGGTTCCCTAAGTCCTATAAGTAACTCCTGACGTCATTTTTTGAAGTTACATTTTTTTGCTTTTATAGTGATCAGATCAGGCACGTAGCCAAAGGGGGGGGGGGGGGGGGGGCGGAGGCGCCCCTCCCCCTGGAGGCCAGGATGGCCCCTTTCGGCGCGCGCAACGCGCCAAAAAAGGCCAAAAAGCGCAGTATCATGGGCTCTTTACCACACGAAGCGTGGTCTTTAGAGAGTTTAGAGGAGTTCAGAGGCCCTTTAGGGTCATCAGGGCCCTCTCTGAAAGAAGACCAGAGGGCCCCTTGGACGTGCAAAAGAGTTCTGTGCATGTCAGAGGGGCACCTGGCCAGACCGAAAGGGCCCCTCAGCGGGTCAGAGGGCCCCCTGAGCACGTCGAATGGGCCCATAACCAGCACAGAGGGGCCCCTGGGCAGGTCGAGAAGCCCCTGAGCATGTCGGCAGGGCGACAAAGTGGCCAGCGCAGTCCATTGCCAGGTCATAAGGGCCCCTGAGCAGGTTAGAGGGCCCCTGCACATACCAGAGGGTCCCTGGGGAGTTAAAAAGGCCCATGTGCAGGTCAGAGGGCCCCTGACCAGACCGAAAGGGCCCCTAGGTGGGTCAGAAGGGCCCTGAAAATGCCGAATGGGCCACCAGTAAGCGTGTAGGGCCCCCATGACAGGTCGGAGGGCCCTCAGAGGGCCCCACGGCAGGTCTGAGGGCCCTCGGAGCATGTCGCAAGGCGACAAAGCAGCCAGCGCAGTCCCTTGTCAGCTCGGAAGGCCCCTTAGTAGGCTAGAGGGTCCCTGGTGAGACCAGAGGGCCCCTACAAAGTTAAAAGGGCCCCTGTGCAGATCGGAGGGGCCTTGACCAGACAGAAAGGACCCCTGGGCGGGTAAGAAGGGCCCCTGAACATGCCGAATTGGCCCCTGGCCAGCACAGAGGGGCCCCAGGGCAGGTCGGAGGGCCCCTTGAGCATGTGGGTAGGGCGACAAAGCAGCCAGCACAGGCCGACCAGAAGAGTCGCTGGGCAGATCGGAGGGACTCCTGGGCAAGTCAGAGTGGCCCCTGGATAGACCGAAAGGGTCCCTGGGCCGGTCGGAAGGCCCATTGAACATGCCGGATGAGTTCCTAGCCAGAACGGAGGGGCCCCTGGGCAGACCGGAGGGGCTCCTAAGCAGGGAGCGGCGGATTGCGGGGGGTCAGGGTACCAAAATGCCCCCTGTCGAAAATCATGGGGGGCATAAGGGTAATTTTGCCCCCCCCCAGATTTTAGCCTGCTCAATCTGGGGGAAAATGAACCTTCCCCCTCCCCAGGATTTTCAACTGGGGGGGGGGGGGTACCCTGCGCCCCGCAATCCACCGCCCCTGCCCCTGGGCATGTCGGCAGGGCGACAAAGCAGCCAGTGCAGTCCCTGGCTAGGTCGGAAGGACCTCTGAACAGGCCGAATGGGCCCCTTGACACACAAGAGGGGCTTCTTGGAAGGTCAGAAGAGTCCCTGGTGAGACCGGAAGGGTCAAAGCGCGTAGAGATCCCAGCCGAAGATTAAATACAAAGAGGACTTACTCCACAATACAATGCGTAGGCAAGGGGGGGGGGGGGCAAGGGGGCCACGCCCCCCCCCCCCCCTGAAGGCCAGGGGCCCTTCTGGCGACCGAGTGAGGGCCCCCTGGGGCCGAAGGCCTCAGTGCTTTTGATGGTGGCAGGCGCCCGCAAAACACATTACGTCGCATAAAAGAACGCCCACGAACCGATAATAAAAAAATCGTAACACGAATAAATAACACCACTGGCTTGTCTGTTAAAGGCATGCATATGTAAATACGTAGAAAGGGGCCCAGCCAGTGTGGATAGGACTCTCTACCAGCTTTTAAAGGGCCCTACCGATCTGCAGAGGGCTCCTGTCGGCATTTAGAGGGCCCTCTGCCGGCCTTTATAGGGCCCTGCCGATCTGGAGAGTGCCCTCTGCCGGTCTTTAGATCGCCCTGCCAATCTGTAGAGGGCCACTTCCGGCATTTAGAGGGCCATGTCGACCTGTAGAGTAGAGGGCCCTCTTCCAGCCTTTAGAGGCCCTGTCGATCTCCAGAGTGTCCCAGCCAATCAGTGGAAGGCCCTCTGCTGGCCTTTAGAGGGCCCTGTCGATCTGTAGAGGGCCCTCTGCCCACCTTTAGAGGGCCTTTCCAGCATGTAGAGGGCTTCCCGATCTGCAGGGCCCTGTCGGCATTTAGATGGCCCCTTCCGGTTGTAGAGGGCCCTCTGTCGGCCTTTATAGGGCCCTGTCAATCTGTAGAGGGTCCCTGCCGATCTGGAGAGGGCCTTCTTCCGGTCTTTAGAGGGCCCTGCCGATCTGTAGATCGCCCTGCCAATTTGTAGAGGGCTTCTGTCGGCATTTAGAGGGCCCTGCCGACCTGTAGAGGGCCCTCTTCCAGCTTTTAGGGGCCCTGTCGATCTGCAGAGTGTCCAGCCAATCTATAGAGGGCCCTCTGCCGGCTTTTAGAGGGCCCTGCTGATCTGTAGAGGGCCCTCTGCCCGCCTTTAGAGGGCCCTTCCGGCATGTAGAGGGACTGCCGAGCTGCAGAGGGCCTCCTGTCGGCATTTATATGGCCCCTTCCGGTTATAGAGGGCCTTCTGCCGGCCTTTATAGGGCCCCGCCAATCTGTAGAGGGTTCCTGCCGATCTGTAGATTGCCCTGCCAATCTGTAGAGGGCCTCTTCCGGCATTTAGAGGGCCCTGCCGACCTTTAGAGAGCCCTCTTCCAGCCTTTAGGGTCTCTGTCGTTCTACAGAGTGCCCCAGCCAATCTATAGAGGGCACTCTGCCGGCATTTAGAGGGCCCTGCCGACCTGTAGACGGCCCTCTTCCAGTCTTTAGGGGCCCTGTCGATTTGCAGTGTCCCAGCCAATCTGTAGAGTGAGTGTAGAGGGCCCTCTGCCGGCCTTTAGAGGGCCCTGCCGATCTGCAGATGGCCATCTGCCGGCCTTTAGAGGCCCCTGACGATCTGTAGAGGACTCTCTGCTGGCCTTTAGGGGGTCCTGTGGTGGTAGAGGTGGTCTGCCGGTCGAGCGCTGGTGAGGCTCTCGAAGGAAGACCAATGAAAGTTCGCATTGATTTTTCAGTGTATGCTAGTAACGTCTGAGAGGAGTACAAGGCTTTGGTAATGTAGGCTTTGACTTTGACTCGAACTCGGGCTGCCACTACCAGGAAATGTCAGAAGCCCAGCGCTCTCCCACTGAGCTACAGGGGCGGACAAATCGCTCGTTTCCGTATTATCGAAGGCTTTTTAATGTTAGTGTCATAATTCCTACCCAGAATCCAGATCACTGCACAATAATTTAGATGGGGCGGAATTAATGCATTGTACTGCAATAGAAGTTGCTGTGAGGATGAATAAAGCTTGGATATTCCGATAACTCCTATATATTACGGCTTATCACACATGTGTAATATGTATATTACACTATATATGTGACTATTCCATTTACGATTTTCATCTACAAGAACTCCTAAGTATTTAACCCTCGCCCGTGCAGCGTCCGATCAGTGCGTGACCGTGCAAGGGGGGGGGGATACAACCCCCCTAGCGTTTCGCCCCTAATTGGGCAAAAGCTTCGATTAAAAAAACGAGCGTGTTGCTTGTCAAGAGAAGAAGCCATTGATACCCGATTTTAAGGTCCTTGGTCATTTTCTGACCTCTGAGGTCATGCCAATGACCCAAAATTCAACCAAATTGTAAATGCATCATCATCATCATCATTTATTTCGTATGATCTCCGCATTTGCGGCTTTTCGGATCATGAGTCCATATACATTGAAATATACACACATGCCATACATATAAGACCAAAAAACATTGCAAGGATAAAACTAATTACGTCATTAAACATATCGCTCACCCTCACTCGTCCACAAGCGAAGCTCTTTCCTGCACAGAGACCAGGTCTGAGCCTCCCGAACGGCCACATTGGTCCTGTTCCATGTTGCGGCAGCTCTATATGGGTAAGACCGCCTACCATGCTCCGTTCGAACGCGAGGCAGCTGAAGTGAACCCGCTATCGAAGCACGTGTTTCTCTCTCCGATACTTCTGATCTGTATACGATCTGATCACGGAGGGAATCAGGTGCGTGTGGGCTGTGAATTGTGCGGTGTAACATGGCGACATCTCTCTCCATGACGAGCTGGTCCAGGGTGGGCCATTGCAGATCTTTTAAATGTGGTGTTATATGCTCGGAACGACGCAAACCTTTTACTATTCTGGCACTATGATTAATAACTTTTTGAATTCTCTTACGTTGCGTTAAGTTGCATCCGGCCCAAACTGTGGCACAATACAAAATGTGTGGAAAAACGAGACATTCAATGAGTAGTTTTTTACTTCCTCAGGCAGGTGACGTGACATTTTGGAGAGACCACCCAAAGTCGCATAGCAACGCCGAATAACTGCAGATACGTGGTCAAACGTAAGGTTTTTGTCTAAAACGACACCGAGTACCTTGACTTTCGGTGCCGGGTGAAGTGCCGCATCATCGAAATCGATCTCGAAGTCGGCACTGAGCCGTCTGCGATTTGAGGCTACCAGAAGAATGTCACTTTTCCGGGGGTTGATTTTTAACTTGTTTTGAATAAACCAATTATTGGCACATCTAAGAGTGATCTGAACACGATTTTGGAGGCCTTTCAGGTCCTTTGGATCGCTACGGTGGATGAACTGTGCGTCGTCCGCATACAACACCACCTTTGTGCCGGACAAATATGAGGCGAAGTCGTTGGTGAACAATACAAATAAAATCGGTCCCAAGATGGATCCCTGAATCACTCCGTGATCAACGGTAACGGTACCACCAGAGCCTCCACGGACCCTTTGACGCCGATCGCTGAGCCAGTTCTCAAACCAGTGAGTGTCGACCCCATACCATCCAAGTTTGTCCAGGAGCCGGCGGTGCTGGACGCTGTCGAAGGCCTTAGAGGTGTCAGCCGTTGTTAGACAGCTGACCAGTCCCTGGTCCATGCTGCTGGCCAGGTAGCTGACAGCGTCCAGCATCGCCGACTCCGTGGACCGGCCGGGCCTAAAGCCGTGCTGCTCATCACAGAGAACTTGCGTATAAATTGAATTTAATCGAGCTAGAATCGCGAATGAGCATTTAATTATGCTAAATGGAGGCTAAATTTGAAATCAGCGTCACAAAATGTCCTAGAAACTGCCAAATCCCAAAAAGGTCATGGCAGGTCATGTCAGGTCATTTGAGGTCAGTGACCTCGGTTGACCTGTTGGGGCTCATGACCCCAGTGTGACATATAATTATGTCAAATGGATCCCATATTTGAAATCAGCGTCATAAAATGTCCTAGAAACTGCCAGAAGCCAAAAAAAAGTATTATGAGGTCATCGGAGGTCAGTGACCTCGGTTGACCTCTGCAAAGGTCAATCGAGGTCACAACCTCAATGGAAACCACAACTGTCACCTGGAAACACCTTTGCATATGCTCCTGAACAACACACACTATGAAACTGCACAAGTTACAAGGATCAATACTACGGGACGCCAGTTGCGCCTGATATGATCTCGAAAAACAGGTCAAAGGTCACGGGTCATGTGACTTACAACTTAACATTTTCAGAATATATGTCAAGTTGTTCAAAAGTAGGGTACTGAAAGTTTAATCGCAATCGGTTGATATTTACGCGAGTTATTCCCGAAAAACCGAGGGGGGGGGGGGGGCTTCAACCCCCCTGCACTGGCGAGGGTTAATGCATGGGTTTCTCGTGATTGGTGTATGTGTATCATTTAAAACTATGTCAAGGTCTTGTCACGTCACTGATTTTGAATAGATTTGGTGATTTGTCTTTGATGCATTTAGTGATAATATATTTACATGGAACAACTCGTTATTTTTGGAATTAATGCATTAATCTTTGTTTGCAACTCTTCAACATTTCTAGCTTGAATATAAATTGCCGTATATCATCAGCAAGTAAGTAAAAGGTACCTGTTTCTGTTGTATTGCTGATGTCATTAATATAGAGAATAAATAAAATAGGACCTGAAATTGAACCCTGTGGGACGCCAATCTTCATAATTTGTTTCTTGGATGCAAGCTCATCTATTATTGCCATTTTATGCCTCTTATTAATATATGACTATCGTGCTGTAGAAACCCCTCGTATCACAATGCGGTGTATTTTTTTCAAGATATTTGCCAAGCAAACTGTATCCAAAGCTTTCTGTAAATCAAGGTGGAGCATGTTATTGCGTTATTTTGTATATTTTTTTTTCAACTTCATCGTACATTTGAACAATCGGCATGTACGTACTGTATTGTTTCCTGAATCCGAATTGAAGAAGATTCAGGATAATATTTGCATTCATCCGCGCCCCGCTGGAGCTGGCAGAATCTGCCCCCTCCCCCTCCCGGATTTTCACAATAACTTGAAAACAATGATAGACATCGACGTCAATCCTTCATTACCTTATGCTGCATCAATTCTACGTCTTATCACAACATTTCAATGCAAATGGTGGATTACTTTGGGAGATAATGACGTTTTAATCACGTCATGTCATGTAATTTTTGGTGGAAAAACAAATGCTTGAAAAATCATAGAAATTCGAGTTTTGACGAAAATTGCAAATAAAAAATGTTGAAAAAAAGGAAATGACAAAATATTACAAATGACTCGGATTTTGATTTTTGTTTTGTTTTTCACTCCCAAAAATGAAAAAATAAACTTGTTTTTCGTTGTCGAAAACTTATTTGTCGTTGTTTTACAACATACAACGTACCGTACTGTTTTAATGATGTTGGTCCCTCTTGGCTACCACCCAGCCAACATACCCAGATGGGACCCATATGGTTTTTACATGGGCCAGATGGGCCCATATGGGCATGGTCTAAAGCTGGGCAACCCACATGGGACCCATGTGGGTTTTACATGGGTCAGATGGGCCAACAAAGGCATGGACTACGGATGGGCAGCCCATGTGGCCCCATATGGGTTGGGAGTGTAGTGCCACTACCACTCCCACAGAGTGGGAGTGGTAGGCCCATATGGGTTGGGGCGGTAGGCCCATATGGGCCCATCCAGATGGGACCCATATAGGTTTTACATGGGCCATATGGGCCCACAAGGGCATGGGCTACAGATGGGCAGCCCATGTGGGCCCACATTGGTTTCAAATCGGTCAGATGGGTCAACAAGGCCATGGCTACAGATGGGAAGCCCATGTGGCCCCATATGGGTTGGGAGTGGTAGGCCCATATGGGCCCACCCATATGGGACCCATATGGGTTTTACATGGGTCAGATGGGTCCACAGGGGTATGGGCTACCGATGATGGATGCCCATGTGGCCCCATATGGGTTGGGAGTGGTAGGCCCATATGGGTTGGGAGTGGTAGGCCCATATGGGCCCATATGGGTTGGGCGTGGTATGCTCACATGGGCCCAGATGGGTTGGGAATGGTAGGCCCATGTATTTGTACTTGTAGTGTAGGTGCTACTCAACAGATGTATCAACAAACAACTATTTTTCCGTATTGTTTTACTAAAAACAGACATTACCTTAACATGTAGGAGCACATAATTGAAGTTGGGAAATGTCGCGAACAGCAATGCAAATGAAGATGTTGTCATGAGATCTCAAAAATGAATGGCTTAAATATAGTATATGCTAATGTGTCAAAACTACGTAGCATTTCCCAAAGTCAGAAGGTTATTTTCTGGTAAAAGTTCACGGGCAATTCCTCAGATCCCTTTTGATCCTCCCGACTGCCGGTCCTCCATCCTTTGTCACGCCCACGTTACCCCGGGTCTGGTGGTCGCTGGCCACCGGGCATGTGGTGGCCTCGAGCTGCCCCCCGGGAGTGGTGGCCGTCTGCATGGCGTGGGCTCTCCTCGTAGCTTCGCGCTGCGGGGAAGGGCCTCCATTTTGACCCACTTTACCCCTTCTCCTTCATCCCATGGCTGCGCAATGGTCCAAGTAGACCGAAGCGGCCTTATCCTAACCAAACCAAACCAAACCAAACGGGCAATTCCTCACACCCCACCCCAGACACGCTCACGCACCTTCGCCGATTCTTGGTGCTATTTCCACGTTTTCGCTCATTTTCTATCGTCGTCGTCGTTGCTTAGTTTTCTTTGCGTTAGGTTTCGTTCTCACTCGGTTTATTGTTTTCCGGCTCCGTTGCTTGCTTTTCCCCCATGGTGGGGAAAAAGCGCCGGAAATCTCGGACTCTGACTCTGACCCGAACCTGACCTCTCCTGATCTCCCGATGGACTCTGACTCCACGGCCACTGATCCTCGCTCGTCCCAGACCTCTGCCCCCGGCACCGACCCTCGCTCGTCCGTGACCTCTGTCCCCGGCACTGACCCTCGCTCGTCCCAGACCTCCGCCCCCGGCAATGACCCTCGGTCGACCCAAGCCTCCGCTCCCGGTACCGACCTTCGCTCGTCTTCGACCACCGCTGGCCCCTCTGATGAATGTTCTGAACCGTACCTCGACTCGTCCGGATCGTTTCTCGTGCTAAATCCCAAGGATGAAGGTGTATCTTTTCGAAAAGTTAACGTCTTCTGGCCAATACAATATCTCCAGAAGATCTGTGGCACTGGGCTTCTGGCCATCGAAACACCGGCAAATGGCTCGCTCATCGTGAAAACCAAGACCCGTGCCCAGACAAAAGCGCTGCTGAAATGTACAAGTTTCTGCGAGAAAGCCGTCACTGTCTCCCTCCACCACGCCCGAAACACCTCCAAGGGAGCGATTTTCGCTTCGGAGATGCGTTTCATGTCCGAGGCAGAAATCTTTGACGGTCTCCGATCTGAAGGAGTGTCACACGTGCGCCGCCTGACGACCTTCCGTGACGGGCAGAGAAAAGATACCAGCCTTCTCGTGCTCACTTTCGAAACCACAACTCTGCCCGAAAGCCTCCTCGCTGGCCACATCCGCTACTCAGTACGCGTGTTTCTTCCCAACCCCCTTCGCTGCTTTAACTGCCAACGGTTCGGGCACTCTAGCCGATTTGGCAAACAAAGCCCACGGTGCCAGAAGTGTGGTGCAGCTCCTTATGACGGTACCGCCTGCACAGATCCCATCAAGTGCCTCAGTTGTAACGCAACAGATCACAGCACCAGCTCGACACCGTGTCCTGTTTGGAAAACATAAAAAGAGATATGCGCGGTGAAGGCCACCACTGGGGTGTCG
The DNA here is from genome assembly GCA_036785665.1 of Chirona hameri. Taxonomy (NCBI): domain Eukaryota; kingdom Metazoa; phylum Arthropoda; class Thecostraca; order Balanomorpha; family Balanidae; genus Chirona; species Chirona hameri. The sequence continues at coordinate 79,673 of JAXIVJ010000526.1, forward strand.
TATCCTCAGGCGCGGCGCACTGTGGAGGAGAGGAAACCAGCTCCATCGTCCAAAACTTACGCAAAGGCTGCCAAACCCCAAATCGCAACGATTCAGACCCAGACCGACCCCATCGCTCAGCTGCCGCCGCTCAAACTTCTGAAACCCGTTCCTGCTAAGTCTGTTACGTGCGCGCAGACGGCAACTGAGCCAACCGCACCAGCTGACGCCCCACCACGCACCAGTTCTCGTCTGCACGACCAGCCTAGCCCCCGGGCTACGGATCGTCCAGGCGCATGGGAGACCAACCGTGGTCACAACAACGTAGCCCGGCCGGCTCGCGCCGACCGACCATTGACAGCTCAACCCCTTCCCCACTCTCTACCACTGCATGGCCGCACAGGCGTTTTTTTTTGTCAAGAGCGGCAATCGCGCCCAGCAATCCGTGTGGCAATGGGAAAAACTCGCTCTCTCTCTCTGTCGGAAAAATCTCATCTCTTGGTGGGACCTCCTTAAACACTTAAATGTCGATGCTCTTACAGTGGAATTGTCGTGGTCTAGTTTCAAACTGGGCTGAAAGCAAAATGTTTTTCTTACTACTAGCAGTCTAGCTCCAATAGTTATTGCTTTACAAGAGACATGGCTACTGCCTACAGACCCTTACAACTTCTCTCTCTTTAATTATTCGCTATACCGTTATGATGAGACCGACGATGAACGTCGTCATGGCGGTGCAGCCTTGCACATAAATAATGATTTCGTTCACGATGAGATGATTTTAAATACCCCACTACAGGCTGTAGCATGTACCATTAGGTTGAATAGAAGGAAAACGGACATATGTTCGATTTATATACCACCTAATGCTGACAACAGTGATCTCGCAAGAAACTTAAATCAGCTTATATCACAATTTAAAAACCCTTCCCTCTTACTCGGGGACTTAAATGCCCACAATCCTATGTGGGGACGCAACACCAGAGTTTCAGACGAGCGTGGCGACATTATCGAAAGCTTTCTTGACGTCCACGATCTCGTTCTCCTCAACAAAGGTGACAATACCTACTTTTCATTATATCACCACTGTGAATCAGCAATTGACCTGTCAATTTGCTCATCGCCAATATGTAGCCTCTTTGAATGGTTTGTTGACTGTGACATCCATCACAGCGACCACTATCCTATTAAAATTAAAACAACGTTTACTTCTGGTAACGATGCTGTTACCAATTGTATTCCTCGTTGGAATTGAAGAAGGCAGATTGGACGCAATTTCAAGAATTGTGCAACATCGATCAAGAACAATTTCATTCTCCGGAGCAAGGTATTATGTTTCTTACAAATACTATATTATCAGCTGCGAATGTACCGATTCCATCCACATCACCGTCAACGAGACGCAACAGTGGCTTGTAGCTATCTGGTTCCGAAGTAGGATGTTAAATATATACCATAGGTTATGAGCAAGCCTCGTCTGAAAATCATCGATTTAACATGGGAACCCTATGGTGCAGTAGGTTGTTAATGCCCAAACGCCCGAGTGCTGCCAACCGTTACTGGTGGGGGCTGGGAAATATGTTATATGTATTTTTACATCCCTGACCTCAGCTGTAATCAGGGGCGCAGCCAGGATTTTGCGAAGGGGGTGGCTAACCGAAGTGGGCCCCTTAGCATTGGCTGATGGGCCCCCTAAAACAAATTATGGACTTGAGATGCTCGCTTTCTGAGGCTAAATTGGGTTTTATCAGGCCTGAAATGGGCCCTTTCTGAGTCCAAGATGGCCCCTTTCAGACCCGAGATGGGCCCCTCTGAGCCGCGACGGGGGGCAGTGGCGGATCCAAGGGGGGGGGGGGGGCTTCTCAGATTCAGGCACGAGTGTCATGACCCTCCCCCCCCGCCCTTGGGCCATGGGGGCACCACCTCGCCGTGGGGGCACCACCGCACCGGGGCACCACCGAAATAGTCATTACGGCGCGCCAGCAGCCGGGGGGGGGGGGGATATATGGGGTCCATGGCCCCACCTTTGGCCTTAAATGATGGGGGGGGGGCAACTTGTCTTTTGACACCACCTTTTGCTCCAGACATATTTCCTCGTTTTGACCCTGCATGCTGGTTCCAAAAGCAAAACTTAGTTCTCCAACCCGCTCAAAACCTCAAATTTTGCCGCCGCTTCGCGGCGCAATAATAGTTTATCGCATGCATAAGATTTACTGCTCGTAAAAACGGCTTCCAACCCCCCTCCCCCTGGTCACAAAACTCGAATTCCCTCTTGGTCAATTCTTCATCGGCCGTCTGGGGCCGCTCTTGACTGTACAAATAATATATTGTAGCACCATCCGCGGCACTTTAAATGATAGAAAGGGTACGACTGATATTGCAAATACCTATAGCCAACGTTGTCAAAAAAAAATGCTGAAATAGGGGCACCCTCAAAATATAGTGGACCAAATCCGTTGAGTTTTCAGATTTGGTTATAGGTAGGGGCACCACTGCAATTGATGACCCCCCTTGAAGATTTTCTGGATCCGCCCCTGACGAGGGGTGCTTTAGCCCCCGTACTATTTACCACTCCCCCCGCTCAACAACTTTCGCTGACGGCGCTCTCATGTGCAAGTATGGCGCCCTTTTTTCGAAATTTGTAGCGAAATTCGAAACACGAAACCAAACTAGAAACCTAGATCCCCACCACCGGTTGAACCTGAGCAGAGACGTAGCCAAGAGGGGGGGGGGGGGGGGCACGGGGCCATGCCCCCTCCCCCTCACCCCCTGATCATAACAAATGTACACTAGATAAAATGCGACCTGCTGACGACCCGATCCCCCTCCCCTGGCTGAGGAGCAAAATTTGATTCTACTACTGATGCCCCCCCCCCCAGATAAAAATTATGGATACGTGCCTGAATCTGAGTTCCCCCCCCCCCCCCCCCCCCCAACTGATTTTGCGAAACTACACCCCTGGTCCAAGTAGACCGAATTGCGGCCTTAATTTTATCCTAACCAGACCAAAAGTTTTCCGGTATGGTAAACTTAGTTTATAAACTGAGTCGCACCAAATCGGAAGATCATGCTTTGCATAACGATCGTTCAGTTTTAGCGGGATAGGTACTCTCACTTTGGGAGTAATAACTGTCGCGTGGGAACGCAAGCACATAAAGACATATAAAAGACATAAAAGAAAAGTGCAACAAAGAGCCTCTTGGGCCCATCCGAGGTTGCACCCCACCCCACCCCCCCTCCACCAGTCTCGCCCATTCAAATCACCTTACTCTACCTGCATAAAAGAAGGCTAATCCCACGAGTATTTATGAACTAATTCCTTCTCTGTAAAGTATTTATCTAATCTAATTTTGAAGGAAGCAAGTGTCACTGCATCAGCGACATCCACTGGTAGCATATTCCAATGTCCTACAACCCTTCTACTGAAAAATGACTGTCGTAGCCTAGTCCTTCTTTGTTTCATAATGAGTTTATGCTGATGACCTCTACCTCGATTTTCCCTATTGAACTCAAACATACCCTTTAAATATCCAGAATGCTGACTATTTACAAATTTGAAGACTTCAATTAGATCTCCTCTTAGCCTTCTATATCTAAGTGAAAACATACCCAATTTCTTTAATCTATCTTCATAAGGTAAACTACCAAGACAATTAACCATTTTTGTTGCCCTTTTTTGAACTCTTTCTAACAACCAGCAATCTTTCTCATATGTTGGAGACCAGGCTTGTACACAATACTCCAAATGTGGTCTAACGTATGCACAATACAGTTTTGTTATTACCTTTTCACTCTTGTAGGAAACATTTCTGTTAATGGCCCCTAGCATTCTAAGTGCCTTTTTCCTAGCTTCTACAACCTGGTCTGACGCTGATAGTCTATTGTTTACCACAACACCTAAATCTCTTTCCTTTTCAATCTGCTCCATTTTCTGCCCACCCATTTCATACCTATGTTTACTGCTAACCCGTCCAGCGTGCATAATCTTACATTTACTCAAATTGAATTTCATCTGCCATGCTTCAGACCACTCAACTAGCTTGTCCAGATCTGATTGAAAAACATCCTGATCATGTTTTCCTCTAATAATCCTGACAACTTTTAGATCGTCTGCAAATTCCAAGACTTTGCTGTCTATACTGTTCTCAATTGCATTCACAAATATTATAAAAAGCAATGGGCCCAGGACTGAGCCCTGTGGAACCCCACTGAGAACCTCCTTCCATTGTGATTGGCACCCATTCAATATAACCCTTTGCTGGCGTCCTGAAAGCCACGTTTCTATCCAATCCAGAATCTTGCCCCTGATCCCATGAATTTTAAGTTGCAACCCCAGTCTTGTATGGGGGACTTTGTCAAATGCTTTACTGAAATCAAGAAAAGCTACATCTAGCTGTTTACCCTGATCAAAGCTATCTGTTGCAACATCCAAAAACTCCAGAAGATTAGTTAAACAAGAACGGCCCTTCCTAAAGCCATGCTGTGTATCCTTGATGAGTTCATTTTGCTCCAAGAATTCGACAATCTTATCTTTGATGATTGATTCAAGCACCTTGCAGACTGATGAGGTCAGACTAACCAGTCTATAGTTTTCCTCTTTACTTCTATCTCCCTTTTTATGAATAGGAACAACATTTGCTCTTTTCCAATCAAGTGGAATTTTACTATCTGCGAGTGATTTAGAAAATATTATGGCTAATGGAACCGACAACTCCCTTTCAGATTCTCTTAAAAGTCTAGCATGGATTTCATCAGGTCCTTCTGCCTTGTTAGGCCTTACTTTCTTTAGATATTCTAGAACAAGTTCACTACTTATGCCACCTAGCTCTCCTATAGTCTCCTCTGTCTCTGGCTCAGGTTGAAGTGCTGCAATACTACTCTGGTCCTCGATAGTAAAGACAGATTGAAACTGATCATTAAGCACTTCAACCATTTCACTGTCCTTGCTAACTAACACATCATCTACCTTAAATGGACCTATATTTTTGGAAACTGTACTGAACTTATAAAAACTGAAGAACTTCTTACTATCTGCATTACAATGCCTAGCTAAATCAAGTTCCTTTGCCCTTTTAGCTGCTCTGACCTTTTTCTTAACTGAATTTCTTGCATTCTGGTAGGCCTTCTGATTTATATCTAGTGAAGATCCCTTCAAAATGCCAAATGCACTTCTTTTAGCTTGTATAGCACTCCTTACTTCTGGGGTAAGCCAAACTGGTTTGTCCTTGGTTCTGTTACGTTTGTGCCTGAGGGGTATATGCCGATTCTGAATTTGGCTTAATCTAGCTTTGAAAACATTCCAGGCCTCACATGCATCTAAACCTGCCAACTCAACGTTCCATTTTATCTGTGCGAGGTCATTTCTAATACCATCAAAATCAGCCCGGCTGAAGTTTGGAACCATAATAAGGTTATCTTTGGGCCTCATTTCTGATGAGATATTGAATTTAAGCATATTGTGATCACTGGTTCCTAGACCTTCACAAATACTTGTCACTAACTAGATCACTGTTGTCTGAGAATACAAGGTCTAGAATGGAGCAATGTCTGGTTGGCTCTGTTACAAACTGATGCATGAAAAGCTCCTCTTCAAAGATTTGCCTATACAACCTACACTCATTTGTTTCCTCTGCTATACTTTCGTATCCTCTTAAGTTAAAATCTCCCATAATAAGACACTGAGCCCGAAAGTTCCTACGTATTTCCTCACAAATATCTTTATCTGTTTCAGCTTGGGAGTTCCTTGGAAGATTCCCTGGTCTGTAAAATGCACCTATCCTCAACCTTCCTCTGTTTCCTGTACCAATTTTAATGTCAAGCCAGATTGATTCTACTTCTTTTACTTTACTAGAATCATCAACTCTAGTAGTGTAGTACAAGCTATTTACATATACAAACACTCCACCCCCCTGCCGTGATTCTCTGCAGTATGAGAACATGTTATACCCTTGTAACTCGAAATCCTGTAGCCTATCCCTATTATACCCCTCACTAACCCATGTCTCAGTTACACAAATGATATCAGGCTTTTCAAGGGCAACATAACACTCAAACTCATCAAATTTAGACCTAATACTTTGGGCATTCAGCAACACACATGTAATCTTATACTTTGAGCTGACTCTACTAATTCTGAGGGAATTATGATCTACTGTCCTATTCTGACATGAACTTCTACCAATGCTTACTTCCTGATGCCCTAGTACTAGCGTCCCCGAACCCCCCCCCCCCCCTCCTACCTAGTTTCCCTGAATGACACTTCTGTAGGCATCTCCCAAAGCCCTTGCCCCCTCATCCGATAAGTGAAGCCCATCCTTCATATAGTACCTACGCCACTCATAGAACTGATCCCATAAGTCTACATAACTAAGCCCCATAGCTGAACATAAGTTCTGAACTGAGCTGTTCAGACAGAGCTCTCGAGTACCACTCCTCACTGGCTCCACAGCGAGGGAGGATGCCAGTCACAATGACTGGTTTCCTGGACTCCTTCAACCTCTGCAGCAGGCTCCGGTACTCCGCTACTATTCTCACACACATGGGGCACATGGGGCAAATCATTGTTCCCAGCGCGATGAGTGGAGAGGAATTCATATAGTACGGATGCGTGATGAACACATGGGATCGATGTGGGCTGGCCCACCTTTTTCACATGGTGGCGATGTGGGCTGCTAACATGGTGCCCACATGGTGACCAATACTCATCCCAGAGCAAAAATCCGAAAAAGAAGCGATTTAATCATGTGGGTAGCTCATCTTTCCCATATGGTACCAATATGGGCTGCCTGCATGGTACCCACATGGTTTTGGAAGACGATTCTGCATGGTTACCATACAGGCCAGCCCACGTGGTGTCCGCGTAATTTTGGAATAAATGTCTGCATGGTTACCATGCGGGCTTACCCATATGGTAACCATGCAGAATCGTCTTCCAAAACCATGTGGGTACCATGCAGGCAGCCCATATTGGTACCATATGGGAAAGATGGGCTACCCACATGCGATGCGTCTCATTGAGAGCTTTCGATTTCCGCCCTGCGCGTTTCGCTGCGGGTATTGGTTCGGAAGATAACGAACGGGGGCAGAATCCCCCCCCCCCCCCCCCCCCCCAGTTGTGTTTGGCTGAATAGCCCAGCGGGCGCGGGTTTGTCAACTGCAGCGCCTGATTAAACCCTATAGGGCATCCACTATTTTCGCAGTATATTGGACGATTCAGAGATGGCAGCACTCTTCGCACTGTTTACATCAGTTTGACCTTGAAGGGGCGGTATCCCAGCGAGTCCAATAACATCCTAGAGCTGAAATTCACACTTTTCATGGGCAGCTTGTTATGCAAATCATAGGCAAGTTGTGGTGAGTTAAAACAATGCAACACGTTTGTAGTGCTAAGAGTATGTACAATTGCATGACTAACTTTACATCCGATGTCAAAAACATAATATTCGAACTCAAAACTGGTCTTGGCTAGTCATAATACTTACGCTTATATTGCTCAGGTCTGCGCCAGAATCGTCGCGAACCGCCGTGAAACAGAAGGTGGATGGCGTCAGAGCTATAGAACTGTCGAGGTTGTCTCGTTCCTACGGCACCATTTCTTCACTAGATTCTAGGTTTTATACCACATGTTTTTAGTATAGTTTTAAGTGCATCAAAATGTATCAATTGTATTCTTACGAAAACAGACAAATGTTGGTGTACTGCATTCAAAGAGTGAAATAATACACAACTAAATTCCAATTTGATTTGAATTGTTGCAAAATAGTCAGGCGGACATTGCAGGTTTCAAACATTATAGTTTATACTAAAAAAAAACATGTTTGCCAGATGTTGGATTAGTTGAGTCGCGGTGGTTTGCTAATTGCTATGGTAACAAAAGCCTGCATGGCACCGCTTCCGCGGGTGCGCTGATTGGGTTTATTGACGCAACGTCAATAAAGGGGCGAAATCTGACGCTTATTACCGTCAGCTAAGCTGAAAGTGACCCCTATGTGAAGTTGTGCAGGGTTCCATAAAACAATTTCTTGGGCAGAAATTTGACTCAATTTTCCCAAAACAACCTCATATGTGAATAGGCAAGGCTTTTGGCATCACAGTTATGTATCATCTGCTAAACGAAATATTTTAGAAATGCTTGAAATTGCGACCCGAATACCACCTATTTTCCGTAGCCCAACATGCTAAACCCGGCTCACTGTAGAAATGGTGACGTCACGGCTGAAGTGTTGCCAGGCGAATTGACGGGCTGGGCCAAGATAACTATAACTAATTAAAGAGCTGGTCGGTGTGGAGCGTGGAGGGCGGCACTCCGTTGCTGATCTCCGAGGGTCTCTCGTGGAGAGTTAGCCGGTTTTCTGTTGTCTCGTTTTAAACGTAAATAAAGACGTCAAGTCCCATTATTGGGACAGCTTATGCTTGAGTAGCTCTTAGTTCTGTGACGATTAAAAAGGCTCCTTGGCTTGGCTCAGCTTGGCTCCTCTCATCGCGAACAGCTTCACACGACCCTGAGGCAGGGGTTTGTTTTGAGCTGGTTCAAGGCTGTGGCTGGTTACAACGCCAGTCAAGATTGATACCATTCTGATCAGGTGGAGGGGAAGTTGCTGTTGTAAGGTGAGCAAAAATGACACTCTTCCTTTCTGAAATCTGTTGTTCTCTTGTTTTGTTTGGTTTGGAAGTGGTGTCAGGTGTTGCATGTTTGAAGACTTAAGTTCAAGTTTGAGTTACAGATTCTGCTTGATTTTTATAGGATACTCTTTGATGTTTTATCTTTAAAGGGATTCACAACCCTTCAGCATTTTGAGGTTGGCTACTTGTCTGTGGTTTATTTCCTGTAGTGAGGTGTATCAGTCAAATCAGAATGGTTGATGTTGTGTTGGGGCTTGTAGCTGCTAGGCTCAAGCATCTGTTGTAAAGTCAATGTTGATGTTGAAACATTAGAACTTCAACACACAACATTTTGGCCCTTTGGTATTTTTTTAGTTTGGAATTAGCACAGAGGACCTAATGTTCTCTTACCTTTGCCAGTACTTTAAAGGAAATAGTTCACCTTCAGATTTTTTCTCTCTTCAGAACACTATTTTATTAGATTTTTTAATACAGTTTCTTTTTTTCTTTTTAAAAATGGTCCTACATCGCACCAATTCAGGACAGAAGGTTGTAAATTATTGATTTTATGGTGTGCGTTATTGGTCTGTGCATGCTCCATGGCAGTGCTGGCACTTTCAGACAGTACGGTACATCATATATGCACCGTATTCCTTCACCAAAAAGTCAAATATCTTCAGCTGGAGAGTCTTTTCAGCCAAGAAAAGTTCCAGATAAGGATTTCTCAACACAGGCTACAAAACTGCTATTTCAGTTCAAAACCAATGTTGAAGGTGAACTATTTCCTTTAATATTTATCTTAAAATGTTGCAAAATATCATGTGAGAATAAAATAGTAATGCTCTTACAAATTAATGCCTAGAAAATTGACCATTTTAGTCCATACCTATGACCAATCTGTTCTTGCTTTGGCCATTTCCTTCATAATATCAATATAATATTTCAGAAATAATGTGAGTCAACTTAAAATGATTCCAGCATTCAGTACAAATGTCAATTATTAATACGGCAAACAGTATTTTACATGTTCTCTAGATGTGAATCATGCTATTCATAAAAAGGGAGATAGAAGTAAAGAGGAAAACTATAGACCGGTTAGTCTGACCTCATTAGTCTGCAAGGTGCTTGAATCAATCATCAAAGATAAGATTGTTGAATTCTTGGAGCAAAATGAACTCAAGGATACACAGCATGGTTTTAGGAAGGGCCGTTCTTGTTTAACTAATCTTCTGGAGTTTTTGTATGTTGCAACGCATAGCTTTGATCAGGGTAAACAGCTAGATGTAGCTTTTCTTGATTTCAGTAAAGCATTTGACAAAGTCCCCCATACAAGACTGGGGTTGCAACTTAAAATTCATGGGATCAGGGGCAAGATTCTGGATTGGATAGAAACATGGCTTTCAGGACGCCAGCAAAGGGTTATATTGAATGGGTGCCAATCACAATGGAAGGAGGTTCTCAGTGGGGTTCCACAGGGCTCAGTCCTGGGCCCATTGCTTTTTATAATATTTGTGAATGCAATTGAGAACAGTATAGACAGCAAAGTCTTGAAATTTGCAGACGATCTAAAAGTTGTCAGGATTATTAGAGGAAAACATGATCAGGATGTTTTTCAATCAGATTTGGACAAGCTAGTTGAGTGGTCTGAAGCATGGCAGATGAAATTCAATTTGAGTAAATGTAAGATTATGCACGCTGGACGGGTTAGCAGTAAACATAGGTATGAAATGGGTGGGCAGAAAATGGAGCAGATTGAAAAGGAAAGAGATTTAGGTGTCGTGGTAAACAATAGACTATCAGCGTCAGACCAGGTTGTAGAAGTTAGGGAAAAGGCACTTAGAATGCTAGGGGCCATTAACAGAAATGTTTCCTACAAGAGTGAAAAGGTAATAACAAAACTGTATTGTGCATACGTTAGACCACATTTGGAGTATTGTGTACAAGCCTGGTCTCCAACATATGAGAAAGATTGCTGGTTGTTAGAAAGAGTTAAAAAAGGGCAACAAAAATGGTTAATTGTCTTGGTAGTTTACCTTATGAAGATAGATTAAAGAAATTGGGTATGTTTTCACTTAGATATAGAAGGCTAAGAGGAGATCTAATTGAAGTCTTCAAATTTGTAAATAGTCAGCATTCTGGATATTTAAAGGGTATGTTTGAGTTCAATAGGGAAAATCGAGGTAGAGGTCATCAGCATAAACTCATTATGAAACAAAGTAGGACTAGGCTACAACAGTCATTTTTCAGTAGAAGGGTTGTAGGACATTGGAATATGCTACCAGTGGATGTCGCTGATGCAGTGACACTTGCTTCCTTCAAAATTAGATTAGATAAATACTTTACAGAGAAGGGATTAGTTCATAAATACTCGTGGGATTAGCCTTCTTTTATGCAGGTAGAGTAAGGTGATTTGAAGGGGCGAGACTGGTGGAGGGGGGGGGGGGGGTGGGGTGGGGTGGGGGTGGGGTGGGGGTGGGGTGCAACCGCGGATGGGCCCAAGAGGCTCTTTGTTGCACTTTTCTTTTATGTCTTTATGTCTTTATGCTGTAAGTGCCATGCCTATACCTTCTTTCTTCTCTACACAGTAATATGTGCATTGTGCAGTTGTGCTCCCTATTTTCTTGTAATTAGGTACCCATCAAGTATCCACTGATCTCATCACTCTGTAATCTGCTGTATCAACAGTCCTGCCGGCGTATAATCTTCCGCCATGCCAGAGTCCCAGGACGCGTCCTGCGATGGTCCGACCGGTCACTTCGAGCTAAGCGAGGAGCTGGACCAGATCGACCTCTGCCCCATCACTCTGGATGACATCAAGGTTGATCCACGCAGCAAACAGACAGATGACAGGTAGTTGCCCGGTTCAAATCCCAGGGGTTTTGCACTTGTGTTCTCTTAGGGCCTGTTCCAGTGGCACCTCGAACCTCCTCTAACCTCCTCGAAGTTGATCCAACTTGCAACTGTCTGTGTAATGGGATAGGACAGTTGCAAGTTGGAGCAACTTGGAGGAGGTTAGAGGCGCAACAGGAACAGGCTCATAGGTTGAGGGTCGGCAGTTGCTATAGATGTGATCATTGTGTCAGTGAATGGCTCATATTCAACAGTTAATATTACTGGATCAATTGATGTGATACATGACTGGAATGTGATCAGCAGAACTCATGTCCCTTATTGGTAAAGTTATTCCTCTTCAACTTCATTTTGAAAGTGTTGCAATGGAGTTTTCCTACACAATGAACTGTGGTTCATCCATTATTTCCTTTGGACCGCTTGGACAGCGGAATGTTGCTGAAGGATCACGGCGAGTGGCCAAGTAGAGCTGCTCGCTTGGCTCCTCGGCTCAATCCACCCCATCCCCAGCTTAGCAGTGGGATGGTGGGTATTTTCCGAGAGTATGGTCGCGAGGGAAATCGCGTGAGAGGTCGGTGGTGGGAGTGTGAAGTATGATATGACAACACATTGTCAGTGTTCTAGGATTGCAAAATTTGTGTGGAAAACGATACCCTGTGGTTAATATTTTTCCACTCTCTTTCCACAGTTTTACTGTCAATTTTCCACTCCCTAAATCGAGATGCATTGGATAACTATAACCCTAAAACTGATATTACTAATGCTAATATTAACCTGTGGATGCAAAAAATAACGTAGGAAAGTATTGCCATTTTTCTGATGGATGAGTTTTGGTAAAGCCGAGTACATCATATGGTCTTTTTAGGTTGAATTTTCCACTCTTTATGGTTATTCTTATGCCAAATTTTCCACTCTGCACCCTGGCTTCAAAGCAATCCTAGGACTCTGCTGATTGTCAGATTCGGAAGCTTGCTTGCTGGACGGTAAGTCGTGCTGATCTCATCCCATGTGTTATATATAGCTTTACACCTCATGATACTGGACTCAGACAGCCATATTGTGTGTGGATAGTTCAAATACGGGAAATGAATGAATGAATGCATGATTGAATGCATGAATGAATGCATGATTGAATGCATGAATGAATTAATGAATGAATGCATGCATGTATGCATGAATGAATGCATGAATGAATGAATGCATGAATGAATGCATGAATGAATGCATGAATGAATGCATGAATGAATGCATGAATGAATGCATGAATGAATGCATGAATGAATGAATGAATGCATGAATGAATGAATGAACGAATGAATGAATGAACGAATGAATAAATGAATGCATAGACAAACAGTTGTACCGATGCATATATGCATATCACCTACAAGCCCCGAACTTCACCCAGCGCCCTGCCCGCGACCTCACATCAGTACAGACTGTTCTAGGCGCCATGTGACCAAAGCAGTCGGTGCTCCCATCATCATTATCATCATCATTATCGTTATTATCATTATCATTATCATTATATTTATCATTATCATTATCATTATCATTATCATTATCATTATCATTATCATTATCATTATCATTATCATCACCATCACCATCACCACCATCATCACCATCACCGCCTGTCAGTGTCATAAAAGTGGTTCCACGATCTGCGGAACAAATTTTTCGCCAGCGGCGGAACAAATTTTGTAATGCGTATACCAGTATTTTTACGTAATTTTTGATACGGGTTTCTACACAACCTATTTTCATATATGCATCATATATGTGCATATATTATGATGTGGAAAGTTGATGAATCGTCAGTCGTATTTCCTGTACAGATATGGTCTTGGCGTCAGTCGGGGACCGAGACTCCCGGGTTGTATGTTACAAAAGGTACCTTGTATCGTTGCGTATGCGTATATGGGAAACTGGGCTCAAGTCTCAGTCTAAAGTACTGCCGTCTTTTGCATAACGTGTGTTCAGTGTCCCAGGGTTATCCATGACCCCGATGACGATGGTATCGGTGGCGGGGTTGTAACCTGAATACGCAAACACTTTTTTGGGTGGTTTCACGAAGTTTTTAATTTTGGTAAAACTAAATTATGCCGGCCAACAGGAATTGCGCGATCGGGTGGTGAGGTCAGGACCTGCGCAACAAGCTCTGCTTAGCGTGGGTCCTGACCTCGGGAATCCATCCACACAAAACATTCGGACTAAATTTATATAAAAAAAATAGTTTTTGGTTTAATTTTGGGAAAAGTACCAGTTTCCTTCCCTGCATCACTGCATAAATATCGGATGTTGGGAATTTGGAGGTTCCGCCTTACGAAATGTATGACAATTTGTGTCGCATCACTGTCACGTTCCGGCCATTGTTCGGAAAGTCAAGTCTCAGTCTATGTTTTATGCTCGTCAGCCATTTGCACCCGCAGACTAAACAAAGTAATTATTTACAGTCAAAGTTTTCACGGAATAAAACTTCCAAGCTCAGAAAAATGGAAAAATGGGCCACTTTTCTGACACTGCTGCCTGTGTTTCTAGCGAGATCATCGAATGGAAGCAGCGGGACCACTTCGCCGTGGGCAAGCGGAAGCGCACGGTGCCGGTGCCGGTGGCCAAGACGCCGTCCAGCCGCCAGCTCTGGAACAGGGCCATCTCAAAGGTGGGTGTTGTCAACTTCTCCTGCGGTGGGCTTGAACTTCTCCCGTGGTGGGAACTGCGCTCTAACGGTGGCATTGCGGTGGTGTTTGCTGTCGTGGTGTGAACACTGCACAACGCACCCACATAGATGGTGTATTGACACCCATATAGAGGTTGTATGGACACCACCCATATAGAGGTTGTATTGACACCCATATAGAGGTTGTATTGACACCCATATAGAGGCTGTATTGACACCCATATAGAGGTTGTATGGACACCACCCATATAGAGGTTGTATTGACACCCATATAGAGGTTGTATTGACACCCATATAGAGGTTGTATTGACACCCATATAGATGTTGTATTGACACCATATAGATGTTGTATTGACACCATATAGATGTTGTATTGACACCCATATATATGTTGTATTGACACCCATATAGAGGCTGTATTGACACCCATATATATGTTGTATTGACACCATATAGATGTTGTATTGACACCCATATATATATATATGTTGTATTGACACCCATATAGATGTTGTATTGACACCCATATAGAGGCTGTATTGACACCCATATATATGTTGTATTGACACCCATATAGAGGTTGTATTGACACCCACATAGAGGTTGTATTGACACCCATATAGAGGTTGTATTGCCACCCATATAGAGGTTGTATTGACAGGTGACCAGTTGGCTACCTCCTGACTTCTAGTCGGAGGTAGTCAACGCAAGCATGTGATGTATTGTCTTTCGTAGCGTGAATTCGAATGCTACCGAAAGACTGTGCACGGACCGAGCTATTTGTGCGAAATATCGGGGTTAAGGTTGGGTATAAGACAGCAGGTCTGATCGCGGCCCACGTATACCGCCCTGCGTGTGATAACCCCGAGGCGAAGGCCACGCCTCGCAGCCCTGCCAGTTGCACGTCGGACGAGAGGTGCCTGTGCTACAATCACACGCGCCATGTACACGGCCCTAGCTTGGCGTAGCTGGCGAGAGTCCGGTCGGCCGCCAGTCGAGGGCATTGGCAGCTTCCAGCTTTGGTGACGTCACCAAGGCGTGAAGTTTTATTTTTGTTCCCTTCATCAATGTCAACGTTATGTGAGGTTCAGTGATTTTGGCCACATTTTAACTAGATTGAGCGATGAGTTAGCGGTGATAGGAAAAAAGTAAGCAAACTATACGAAAGCCACATCCCTTGTCTTTTGATACCAGGGTGTACTTTGCCTCTGGCTTGTATGGAAACATGTTAAAAATGGTCTTATGCGAAAGGATGCTTTTCAAGCACGCGCACTGCTGGGGGTTAATTTCCGCCCCTGATGTTTTTCATGATTAGCGGAAAAACGGTCTCGCGCAGCGCCACCAAAATTGGCACAGCTGTTTGGGCATCAATTACCCACATAGTGTGTAATTATTTTCCTTTGGGTCATCGCAGGTCAGGTCACCAGGTCAAGTCAAGTGATCCCACCTCCAAACATGTTTGCGGTCGTGCCACAGCCAAAGTGTTTGACCGAACAGTCTGAAACTAAGAGGATGTTATCAGGTCTTAAGTACCTACAATTTGTTTATCTCGAATTTGTCATATCGGTGACCTAAGGTCAGGCGATTTCGTGACCTCCCATTATAAGTCGATGGGGAAAAATTAAAACACGTATACATCCATAGGAAATAGCTAAATTTGACCAGTTTTCACCATATCTCTTTCACCATATCTCTATCACTCTTGTGCCAACTAAAACCCTATGTCACATTTCTGTTATTTGACCTCTACGAGGTCAACTCAGGTGACCCCCAGGTCACGTATGGCTTTTCTTCAATAACTTAACTAAATCAAGGTAGAGCAATTATGTGATTTTCACCATTGTATTTGGCTTGTCGAGACCAATCAAATGGTGTAAGAGTTGACCTTGACCTGACCTCAGGCCCGGTCAATTTTTGGATATGACCTAACTAGTTCACTGCATATATTGTTTGATGCGTCTCGACGAGACAAACACAATGGTTCAATCGGTTTTACTATATCATGTTTCTGTCAAAAGTTATTACTAAAACACAATTGGGCGATTTTGTCAATGTTTCGAATTCAATAACATGACGTCATTTGAAGAACAAAGCCGCCTTGGTGATTCTGATACCTAATTTACCACAATTGCAATCAGCAACGATTTACCTGTGGTGTGTTTGGCCTAGACATATTTTAACAAATTACATAAGAATAAGAATATACACATACCAAACGTAATGCATAACATGACGTCACTTGAAACAACCCACACTCATTTTATAATTGAATTACTGCATGTCTCATAGTCGCCAAATATGCCGATGAAGCGCTGCTACCATATGACCGTACTCGTGTGTCTAGTTATCCTGAGTCCGGCCGCAATGCTGGTATGCCGAGTGCCGGCAAACGCCGGCAATTTCGGGTCAAGGTGCTGCATCACTGCCACAAAGGCGCAATGTTGTTCCTGCCGATCATTATGTCAGTGTTGATCCTGCCGATCATTCTGTCAATGTTGATCCTGCCGATCATTCTGTCAACGTTGATCCTGCCGATCATTCTGTCAATGTTGATCTTGCCGATCATTCTGTCAATGTTGATCCTGCCGATCATTATGTCAGTGTTGATCCTGCCGATCATTCTGTCAATGTTGATCCTGCCGATCATTCTGTCAGTGTTGATCCTGCCGATCATTCTGTCAGTGTTGATCCTGCCGATCATTCTGTCAGTGTTAATCCTGCCGATCATTGTGTCAATGTTGATCCTGCCGATCATTCTGTCAGTGTTGATCCTGCCGATCATTCTGTCAGTGTTGATCTTGCCGATCATTCTGTCAATGTTGATCCTGCCGATCATTCTGTCAATGTTGATCCTGCCGATCATTCTGTCAATGTTGATCCTGCCGATCATTCTGTCAGTGTTGATCCTGCCGATCATTCTGTCAGTGTTGATCTTGCCGATCATTCTGTTAATGTTGATCCTGCCGATCATTCTGTCAATGTTGATCCAGCCGATCATTCTGTCAACGTTGATCCTGCCGATCATTCTGTCAGTGTTGATCTTGCCGATCATTCTGTCAATGTTGATCCTGCCGATCATTCTGTCAATGTTGATCCTGTCGATCATTCTGTCAATGTTGATCCTGTCGATCATTCTGTCAATGTTGATCCTGCCGATCATTCTGTCAATATTGAGATCCTGCCGATCATTCCGTCAATGTTGATCCTGTCGATCCTGCCGATCATTCTGTCAATGTTGATCCTGCCGATCATTCTGTCAATGTTGATCCTGCCGATCATTGTGTCAATGTTGATCCTGCCGATCATTCTGTCAGTGTTGATCTTGCCGATCATTCTGTCAATGTTGATCCTGCCGATCATTCTGTCAATGTTGATCCTGTCGATCATTCTGTCAATGTTGATCCTGCCGATCATTCTGTCAATGTTGATCCTGCCGATCATTCTGTCAATGTTGTTCCTGCCGATCATTCCGTCAATGTTGATCCTGCCGATCATTCTGTCAATGTTGATCCTGCCGATCATTCTGTCAATGTTGATCCTGCCGATCATTCTGTCAATGTTGATCTTGCCGATCATTCTGTCAATGTTGATCCTGCCGATCATTCTGTCAATGTTGATCCTGCCGATCATTCTGTCAATGTTGATCCTGCCGATCATTCTGTCAATGTTGATCCTGCCGATCATTCTGTCAATGTTGATCTTGCCGATCATTCTGTCAATGTTGATCCTGCCGATCATTCTGTCAATGTTGATCCTGCCGATCATTCTGTCAATGTTGATTTTGCCGATCATTCTGTCAATGTTGATCCTGCCGATCATTCTGTCAATGTTGATCCTGCCGATCATTCTGTCAATGTTGATCCTGCCGATCATTCTGTCAACGTTGATCCTGCCGATCATTCTGTCAGTGTTGATCCTGCCGATCATTCTGTCAATGTTGATCCTGCCGATCATTCTGTCAATGTTGATCCTGCCGATCATTCTGTCTTACCGCGGAGCTGCTCAATCGGTCCGGTGTTGGCTGTGGTGCTGGTCATTAGCCGAGGGAAGTAAGGTTGAACGGGTGTCCGCCAAGGCACCGGTATTCGTACATTTCGCAGATGAGCGTGGTGGTCCCGGTCGGCATTCTAGCGGATTATTTGTAGGTATTTAGAAACATGGAACCTATCCGGGAAATATTATGAAGACCATGTTTTTGTTTATTTCGTGCGGGGGACCCCAGGGTTTTTACTTTGACCGTAAAAACCAAACCCCTCCTTCCGAATCACGGCGCCGTTTTTGTGTCTGCGAAGTTGTCGCCGTTTTTGTGTCTGGGCTACAAGTCGCCGTTAACTACGCTACACTGCGCATCTCGCCGCAGGTGCGCCACTATTGTCTCTGCGTCGCTATTGCCACTGCGGCGGTCACGGCGCCACTGCGGGTGCGGTCGCGGCGCCGCTGCGGGTGCGGGAGCGTGTTACGTTGCAGATTCAAAGCCGTGCGTCAGCTGTTATTCCTGTTAGCGTGCCATTACTCAGTTTCCGAATAGAGCTGCCACTTCTCAGGCCTGTGACTACCCGCGCCGTGCCGCAAACACTGTTCAACTACCCACCACTACCCACGTGCTCAAATAAGCTGTCAACTACCCACAGCTACCCGCAACATAAATTGTACTATTTTGGGATTGAATAAAGTTAAAGCAAAAACCTTTAAATTATGCAAATGCATGCATTAAACTTGAATGCTATTGCTGAAATGAAAGCGCAATCACTGAAATAAGGTTTACAACTTTCCTTTTTTGAAAAGTTGAAAATTCTGCTACCCGCCAACTACCCACTTCAGCCAAATGATTGCTTGTGCTACCCACAACTACCCACGTGGGTAGTAACTACCCACGTCTCGTGGGTAATCGGGTAAAAGGTGGCACCTCTATTTCCGAACGCCGCTTCCGGGCTGCGCCAGTGATAACAGGGCAGGGCCTCGGCGGCGGCCGACCAGCTGACTCTGCTGTCACGTGTCACGGCACGCCAGCCAGCCGCTGCGCTGGGGGGGGGGGGGGGGGGGGTATTGTGCGTAGTTGGCGCCGCAGTGCGTCGGTTTCGTCAGCCGGGTCGCCGGGACGATGACCGGTTCATGGGAGCCGGGCATGTGTTCCGACGAAGGGTCTGTCACGGCGGCCTAGATCCGCTGCGCGTGGCAAGTGCTATATGAGGACGTGAGGGATATAGATAGATCGCTTATCCATTTGACTTGTAATCATAATGCATCCACAATACCAGATAGTTTTCGTCCGCGAAACGTGCTCGATAGTGTGGCTGATTTAGCAGCGTGTTCGCGAATTAGGCCCGTCACCCTCAACCAGGATAAGCAGCGGTTCCAGACTGAGTCGCGTTGAAAGCTGCTCTGTTCTCGTACTATCTATCGGCATCAACGAGCGTTGCGTCCCTCGAAACTTCCAGTAGAAAAACTTCTTTCCAACCCCCCGATTTCCAGCCGGAGTGTGGTCACGGGTGAGAGAATGACGTCACGGATGAGAGAATGACGTCACGGATGAGAGAATGACGTCTCTCAAATTCGCTCATCCGACGCTCATCCGACGCTCTTCCGTCGTCTCTAGCCCATGGCTTGGTATGGCCCATGGCTTGGTACATACACTCTGCCCTCACTGGCCTGCCCCGGTGTCGCGTGTGCGCGTCTCGTGATCTGATCGGTAATCTCCTCAGGTAACGGCCGCTCCGGTCACGGCAGGCCGGCGGCTGACGTCAGAGGGGGCAGGTTTCTGTCCGCCACTGCGCCGTGGCCATGAGCATTAGCAATTGGGCGCCGCCCCGTCTCCCCCACTATCGAGAGCGTGCGCTACCTGGGGCGGGATGGGGGGGGGGGGGGGGGGACTAATTTATTGTTCCTGTTTTTGCTGCAGCATGCCTGGCAATGTTTGTGTAATTGTGTGGCAAGCTTTTCGGTTTTTCACCTCTGCGTTGCTGTCTCCAGGTCCTGACCTAGGCCAGGGTCGCGGTGCCGTCCGGACCCTGACCCAGGCCAGGGTCGCGGTGCCGTCCGATTCCTGACCCAGGCCAGGGTCGCGGTGCCGTCCGGACCCTGACCCAGGCCAGGGTCGCGGTGCCGTCCGATTCCTGACCCAGGCCAGGGTCGCGGTGCCGTCCAGACCCTGACCCAGGCCAGGGTCGCGGTGCCGTCCGGACCCTGACCCAGGCCAGGGTCGCGGTGCCGTCCGGACCCTGACCTAGGCCAGGGTCGCGGTGCCGTCCGGACCCTGACCCAGGTCAGGGTCGCGGTGCCGTCCGGACCCTGACCCAGGCCAGGGTCGCGGTGGCGTCCGGACCGTGACCCAGGCCAGGGTCTCGGTGCCGTCCAGACCCTGACCCAGGCCAGGGTCGCGGTGCCGTCCAGACCCTGACCCAGGCCAGGGGCCGTCCAGACCCTGACCCAGGCCAGGGTCGCGGTGCCGTCCAGACCCTGACCCAGGCCAGGGTCTCGGTGCCGTCCAGACCCTGACCCAGACCAGGGTCGCGGTGCCGTCCAGACCCTGACCCAGACCAGGGTCGCGGTGCCGTCCGATTCCTGACCCAGGCCAGGGTCGCGGTGGCGTCCGGACCGTGACCCAGGCCAGGGTCTCGGTGCCGTCCAGACCCTGACCCAGGTCAGGGTCGCGGTGCCGTCCGGACCCTGACCCAGGCCAGGGTCGCGGTGCCGTCCAGACCCTGACCCAGGCCAGGGTCGCGGTGCCGTCCGGACCCTGACCCAGGCCAGGGTCGCGGTGCCGTCCGGACCCTGACCCAGGTCAGGGTCGCGGTGCCGTCCAGACCCTGACCCAGGCCAGGGTCTCGGTGCCGTCCAGACCCCGACCCTGACCCAGACCAGGGTCGTGGTGCCGAACCACTCAGCCCTCTGCCGCCGCCCGGCGCCGGCCAGCTGGCTGGCCCGACAGTGGCTGAGTCCGCCGCCAGTCTGACCTTTGGCAGGTGTCTGACCGGCCGTGAGAGCGGCAATGGCAGATGCAGCCGCCGGTGTGGTGTGTGCTGGTGGTGTCTGGAATTGGCACTGACACGAGGTCATCATCATCACCAAGTTTATTAAACATAAATTAAACAAAATGTGAAAGTAAATCAGAAAGGTGCAAAAGCAAAAAAAGCTTAAATCAAGGCACCCTGTCTTAACAGAAGGATAAATGGTTAACTGCGACCGCCGCCACGGCACAACTTGCTCTGGTGTAGGTCGAAGCCCCCACACTCACCTCCGGGCACGTCGTGTCCATTTAGGGTGGTGATTGCTGAACAAAATTAAGGAAGATAAGCAAATCGTTTCGAATTTAGCAAGAAATTTTGGAATTGCAAGGCCACCGACCGACCGACCGCCGCCGCCGGTGTGGTCTGTCCCGTATAGTAGAATTTGTAGTTGGTCCTTAGAAATCTTGGTCCTAGAATTTGTAGTTTGTAGTTGGATGTGGCCAGGTCGGGTGTGAGCCGGGCAGCGATACACTGAACTGGTGTCTGATTATTGTACATTTATTTGGTTTATTCAATAAGATCGCCAGTATATTGACTCTGATACTGTGAACAATAGGAGCTGAACTTGGACAGCTCTGGACGGAATTGAATTGGATTCAGCAAGGCTGGCCCAAATCGGGACTTAATCCAGGGGGTTTCAGGGTTACTAGGTACAGTGATGGAATGCGGAATATACTAGGAAACGAATTATGGCAATGGATGTTCACCGAGGCCGATTCATTACCAGTCCGATTTATTTCGAATCCACTGGATTGCGGGCAACGCTTGGTCGGACGGAGTGAAGGCTAATCTTTCGGTGCTGCCTTATTCGACGTTCTTTAGTGTTAAGAATAAGCCTAATATTAGCATCAGCGGGAATATTTTACTTATGACGCTTCCCTTTATACTCGTTATATAGTTATGTGATCTTTCATGAGCTGACAGATTTCTAACGTTTATTTTCACCTGCTTCATTTGATCTGTGAGAACATTTGGATGTGTGCTACCTGCACATCCCCCGTCTTCTGGCCCTCCTTCATTAACACTCCCTCCCACCTGTACACACAGCAGAGAGCCATAGAGAAGAGCCCGCTGGCCGCCCTGTGCCCGGCTGTTCTGGGCTGCCGGTGTGTGTTTGTTGTTCACATCAACGCCACGTCCTCCTCCTGACCTTGACAACAGCTGGTGCGTCCCCCCCCCCTACTTCCGCCGCCGCCGCCGCCGCCCCGCCACGCCGCCACGCCGCCTCCGGCTGGGGCGGGCACGGAAAGGGGGGGGGGGGGGGGTCGGTCGGCGTTGTCGCGCAGTAGATCGATCGTTTGCCGATCCAAAATACCGCCGGGCGGACCGGGCGAGCGGGGACGGCGGCGGTGACGGCGAGTGTCCACATGCCGGCCGCTGCAGCCGAGCCTGCCGAGCGTAGCTCGCGGCATGGAGGGAGTGAACACTGAACAGGCCTGGAAACGGCAGCTGCACGTGAAACGGACAGCTTCCTGAATATCTTGATACAATGCTGCTGATTGCGTAGCCAACAGGTTCTCTTCTGACTGGAGGATCAGACTGGAAGTTAACAGTTGATTTATACTTGGCTCATGGCTATTGGTTCATGACTACAATCTTCATTGGTGGCTGCGGAATCGGAGGTTCGTCGACTCCGATTCACCTGGCCAAATCTACTCCGACTTCGACTCTAACCCGGTCATCACATCACATATTTAGATAAAATCTGTTATATTCAATTCCTGGTGACATATTCTCTAGTTTTCTACCCTGTTGTCTCGTATCATTGCCCTTCATTGACCTTGTAGACCGCATTGACCGCAATATATTGGTTTGGGCTTTACACCGTAAAAAGGAAACTCGTGATCCTGTGTGCTGAAGGAACACGCTCTATCTCCATCACAGCCCTCCTCGGCTGCTGATGGCGGCTCGCGGCAGGGCGGCGGTGGTGGCGGCCTCGGAACGGACGATTCCTATACGGCCCTGGACGATCCTTTGTGTGAGCTGGCCGGCGTCGGCCCGGCGGTGGCATGGCTGTTGCTACCCGCCGCCGCCGCCGCTGGCGCTCTGTAGTCGTGTGGAAGCGACTCGGGCCCGGCTGGAGTGGCCGCCCTCAGCTGCCGCGGGGCGGACAGGACTCTGACCACTGGTGGATGTCCTGTTCTCCGGATGGCCGGCTGGCTCGTCGATCGGCTGATGTTTATGTACCGGCTTGACATCTCTACCTATTGACACCATTCTCAGCAGCTCATAACACGACCACATGACTGGCTCCGACTTGTCTATTGTGGCTGCGGAGTATTGTGCCGTGCCGCTGATTATCCTGCCACCTATTGTGCTGGGACCGCTCTGGTCCGGACGGGTCGCAATGCAGCCTTTCTCAGGTCGTGCGCGCTGCGCGTTGTTTGTCGCTGATAGCTGCTGAATAGCACTGATATTGGTCGGTTTTCTTATTATGGAAGTTCACCTGGAAACACTGAGTGAACTTACAGGACGGTGTTCCGGCGACTAGGGGGCTAGGGGCGGTCCTCCAGTGGTCCTCCAGTGGTCCTCTGTGGTCCACATTGGTTCATTATGTGGTCCTATATGGTCCTCCAGTGGTCCTCTGTGGTCCTATATGGTCCTCCAGTGGTCCTCTGTGGTCCTATATGGTACTCCAGTGGTCCTCTGTGGTCCTATATGGTACTCCAGTGGTCCTCTGTGGTCCTATATGGTACTCCAGTGGTCCTCTGTGGTCCTATATGGTCCTCCAGTGGTCCTCTGTGGTCCTATATGGTACTCCAGTGGTCCTATATGGTCCTATATGGTACTCCAGTGGTCCTCTGTGGTCCTATATGGTCCTCCAGTGGTCCTCTGTGGTCCTATATGGTCCTCCAGTGGTCCTCTGTGGTCCTATATGGTCCTCCAGTGGTCCTCTGTGGTCCTATATGGTACTCCAGTGGTCCTCTGTGGTCCTATATGGTACTCCAGTGGTCCTCTGTGGTCCTATATGGTACTCCAGTGGTCCTCTGTGGTCCTATATGGTACTCCAGTGGTCCTCTGTGGTCCTATATGGTACTCCAGTGGTCCTCTGTGGTCCTATATGGTCCTCCAGTGGTCCTCTGTGGTCCTATATGGTACTCCAGTGGTCCTCTGTGGTCCTATATGGTCCTCCAGTGGTCCTCTGTGGTCCTATATGGTACTCCAGTGGTCCTCTGTGGTCCTATATGGTCCTCCAGTGGTCCTCTGTGGTCCTATATGGTACTCCAGTGGTCCTCTGTGGTCCTATATGGTCCTCCAGTGGTCCTCTGTGGTCCTATATGGTACTCCAGTGGTCCTCTGTGGTCCTATATGGTACTCCAGTGGTCCTCTGTGGTCCTATATGGTACTCCAGTGGTCCTCTGTGGTCCTATATGGTCCTCCAGTGGTCCTCTGTGGTCCTATATGGTACTCCAGTGGTCCTATATGGTCCTATATGGTACTCCAGTGGTCCTCTGTGGTCCTATATGGTCCTCCAGTGGTCCTCTGTGGTCCTATATGGTCCTCCAGTGGTCCTCTGTGGTCCTATATGGTCCTCCAGTGGTCCTCTGTGGTCCTATATGGTACTCCAGTGGTCCTCTGTGGTCCTATATGGTACTCCAGTGGTCCTCTGTGGTCCTATATGGTACTCCAGTGGTCCTCTGTGGTCCTATATGGTACTCCAGTGGTCCTCTGTGGTCCTATATGGTACTCCAGTGGTCCTCTGTGGTCCTATATGGTCCTCCAGTGGTCCTCTGTGGTCCTATATGGTACTCCAGTGGTCCTCTGTGGTCCTATATGGTCCTCCAGTGGTCCTCTGTGGTCCTATATGGTACTCCAGTGGTCCTCTGTGGTCCTATATGGTCCTCCAGTGGTCCTCTGTGGTCCTATATGGTACTCCAGTGGTCCTCTGTGGTCCTATATGGTCCTCCAGTGGTCCTCTGTGGTCCTATATGGTACTCCAGTGGTCCTCTGTGGTCCTATATGGTACTCCAGTGGTCCTCTGTGGTCCTATATGGTACTCCAGTGGTCCTCTGTGGTCCTATATGGTCCTCCAGTGGTCCTCTGTGGTCCTATATGGTACTCCAGTGGTCCTCTGTGGTCCTATATGGTCCTCTTGCATCTGTCATCGCAGTGTCACAGTACCGTGTTACACAGCTGGACTCAGCGGTAACAGATCCACGGATCTGGGCTGGACTCAGCGGTAACAGATCCACGGATCTGGGCTGGACTCAGCGGTAACAGATCCACGGATCTGGGCTGGACTCAGCGGTAACAGATCCACGGATCTGGGCTGGACTCAGCGGTAACAGATCCACGGATCTGGGCTGGACTCAGCGGTAACAGATCCACGGATCTGGGCTGGACTCAGCGGTAACAGATCCACGGATCTGGGCTGGACTCAGCGGTAACAGATCCACGGATCTGGGCTGGACTCAGCGGTAACAGATCCACGGATCTGGGCTGGACTCAGCGGTAACAGATCCACGGATCTGGGCTGGACTCAGCGGTAACAGATCCACGGATCTGGGCTGGACTCAGCGGTAACAGATCCACGGATCTGGGCTGGACTCGGCGGTAACACAGATCCGGGGATCTGGGCTGGACTCAGCGGTAACAGATCCACGGATCTGGGCTGGACTCAGCGGTAACAGATCCACGGATCTGGGCTGGACTCATCGGTAACAGATCCACGGATCTGGGCTGGACTCATCGGTAACACAGATCCACGGATCTGGCCTGGACTCAGCGGTAACACAGATCCACGGATCTGGCCTGGACTCAGCGGTAACACAGATCCGGGGATCTGGGCTGGACTCATCGGTAACACAGATCCACGGATCTGGGCTGGACTCAGCGGTAACAGATCCGGGGGTCTGGGCTGGACCCAGCGGTAACACAGATCCGGGGATCTGGGCTGGACTCAGCGGTAACAGATCCACGGATCTGGGCTGGACTCATCGGTAACACAGATCCACGGATCTGTCCTGGACTCAGCGGTAACACAGATCCGGGGATCTGGGCTGGACTCAGCGGTAACAGATCCGGGGGTCTGGGCTGGACCCAGCGGTAACACAGATCCACGGATCTGGGCTGGACCCAGCGGTAACAGATCCGGGGATCTGGCCTGGACTCAGCGGTAACACAGATCCGGGGATCTGGGCTGGACTCATCGGTAACACAGATCCACGGATCTGGGCTGGACTCAGCGGTAACAGATCCGGGGGTCTGGGCTGGACCCAGCGGTAACACAGATCCGGGGATCTGGGCTGGACTCAGCGGTAACAGATCCACGGATCTGGGCTGGACTCATCGGTAACACAGATCCACGGATCTGTCCTGGACTCAGCGGTAACACAGATCCGGGGATCTGGGCTGGACTCAGCGGTAACAGATCCGGGGGTCTGGGCTGGACCCAGCGGTAACACAGATCCACGGATCTGGGCTGGACCCAGCGGTAACAGATCCGGGGATCTGGGCTGGACTCAGCGGTAACACAGATCCGGGGATCTGGGCTGGACCCAGCGGTAACACAGATCCACGGATCTGGGCTGGACTCAGCGGTAACAGATCCACGGATCTGGGCTGGACTCATCGGTAACACAGATCCACGGATCTGGGCTGGACCCAGCGGTAACACAGATCCACGGATCTGGGCTGGACCCAGCGGTAACAGATCCGGGGATCTGGGCTGGACTCAGCGGTAACACAGATCCGGGGATCTGGGCTGGACCCAGCGGTAACACAGATCCACGGATCTGGGCTGGACCCAGCGGTAACACAGATCCACGGATCTGGGTTGGACCCAGCGGTAACACAGATCCGGGGATCTGGCCCACCATCCAATGTTCAGTACCCCCACCCATCGCGTGCGAGGTCGCGTGACACCTGGTAAGCCGTGGCGTGCTGATGTCCGCGATGGCTTCCTCGTGCCAGCAGTGTGATGGAGAACGTCGTGGATGGGTCGGTTTCCATTGGCCGGCGGACCGGTTGTTTTGCCGAGTTTCATTCGTCGAGTTATCCGTGTTCGCAGTGGACCCGCCTGGCTCACCGGTGCGTTACAGCTGCCCGGCCTGCCTGACGGCGGCGGCGGCCGCAGCCCAGTAGTGGTGACACAGACGCTACGCGTAGGCGGCGAATGTGAGTAGTTGTAAATTGGCGTCACGTGGGCGTTTGCCATTTGCGGCGGAGCTGGCGCGCTGCAGGCGTTATTGCGCAATGGTCATTGGTCAGCGACACGCATGCTGATCGATAAGTATGTCAAATCCCGGGATTCAGGGCAAGTTACTGTGGATTTTTAAGGATAGTACGAATCAGACGCTTTATCTCGAACCGTTTTGTATTCACAGGCCTGCTTTCAGTGCGGAAATCTACCGGCAAGGGCGTGAAAGCTGGGAAGAGCAGCAGCGTCTGGCAGGGTGCCAGCTGAGCGAAATTCGGCTCATTGGCCCTGCATAGAGAATCTAAAATAGACAATCAGCCGCCGCCACAATGCGGAAGTCGGGCGGAGTTGTGACAGAACTACTGCTACACTTGTTGCTACGCGCGCCTCATTTGTAGTACTGCAGCTGTCAGCGTGGCAAGTAGGTCAGTCTAAACTCGTCACCCCCGCGTGTGTGCCCTCCTGCACTGTCCCATCTCCCCGTCTGGCGGCAGTGTGGTGTGTGGGCCGTGCCGTGGCGTGCCGGGCCACGTGGTCGGGCCGGTACCGGTGTCGCTGCCTATTCGCTCCGCCCGGCTCAAACCACGGCCGCCGCCGCTGGCTGGGGGCCAACAGCCACCCACTCCGCGGCCGCTGGCTACGGCGCAGTTGAGACGCCGCGGTATTAGCCGCTCTGAAACAGGACATTGATCGGAGGAGGAACGCGGTGGAGTGGAGACGTGCCGATAAGGCAGGTATGATGCAGTGGAGTAGGCTCGGGTCGGTATGATGCGGTGGAGTAGGCTCGGGTCGGTATGATGCGGTGGAGTAGGCTCGGGTCGGTATGATGCGGTGGAGTAGGCTCGGGTCGGTATGATGCGGTGGAGTAGGCTCGGGTCGGTATGATGCGGTGGAGTAGGCTCGGGTCGGTATGATGCAGTGGAGTAGGCTCGGGTCGGTATGATGCGGTGGAGTAGGCTCGGGTCGGTATGATGCGGTGGAGTAGGCTCGGGTCGGTATGATGCGGTGGAGTAGGCTCGGGTCGGTATGATGCGGTGGAGTAGGCTCGGGTCGGTATGATGCGGTGGAGTAGGCTCGGGTCGGTATGATGCGGTGGAGTAGGCTCGGGTCGGTATGATGCGGTGGAGTAGGCTCGGGTCGGTATGATGCGGTGGAGTAGGCTCGGGTCGGTATGATGCGGTGGAGTAGGCTCGGGTCGGTATGATGCGGTGGAGTAGGCTCGGGTCGGTATGATGCGGTGGAGTAGGCTCGGGTCGGTATGATGCGGTGGAGTAGGCTCGGGTCGGTATGATGCGGTGGAGTAGGCTCGGGTCGGTATGATGCGGCGGAGTAGGCTCGGGTCGGTATGATGCGGTGGAGTAGGCTCGGGTCGGTATGATGCGGTGGAGTAGGCTCGGGTCGGTATGATGCGGTGGAGTAGGCTCGGGTCGGTATGATGCGGTGGAGTAGGCTCGGGTCGGTATGATGCGGTGGAGTAGGCTCGGGTCGGTATGATGCGGTGGAGTAGGCTCGGGTCGGTATGATGCGGTGGAGTAGGCTCGGGTCGGTATGATGCGGTGGAGTAGGCTCGGGTCGGTATGATGCGGTGGAGTAGGCTCGGGTCGGTATGATGCGGTGGAGTAGGCTCGGGTCGGTATGATGCGGTGGAGTAGGCTCGGGTCGGTATGATGCGGTGGAGTAGGCTCGGGTCGGTATGATGCGGTGGAGTAGGCTCGGGTCGGTATGATGCGGTGGAGTAGGCTCGGGTCGGTATAATGCGGTGGAGTAGGCTCGGGTCGGTATGATGCGGTGGAGTAGGCTCGGGTCGGTATTATGCGGTGGAGTAGGCTCGGGTCGGTATGATGCGGTGGAGTAGGCTCGGGTCGGTATGATGCGGTGGAGTAGGCTCGGGTCGGTATGATGCGGTGGAATAGGCTCGGGTCGGTATGATGCGGTGGAGTAGGCTCGGGTCGGTATGATGCGGTGGAGTAGGCTCGGGTCGGTATGATGCGGTGGAGTAGGCTCGGGTCGGTATGATGCGGTGGAGTAGGCTCGGGTCGGTATGATGCGGTGGAGTAGGCTCGGGTCGGTATGATGCAGTGGAGTAGGCTCGGGTCGGTATGATGCGGTGGAGTAGGCTCGGGTCGGTATGATGCGGTGGAGTAGGCTCGGGTCGGTATGATGCGGTGGAGTAGGCTCGGGTCGGTATGATGCGGTGGAGTGTGCTCGGGTCGGTATGATGCAGTGTAGTAGGCTCGGGTCGGTATGATGCGGTGGAGTAGGCTCGGGTCGGTATGATGCGGTGGAGTAGGCTCGGGTCGGTATGATGCGGTGGAGTAGGCTCGGGTCGGTATGATGCGGTGGAGTAGGCTCGGGTCGGTATGATGCGGTGGAGTAGGCTCGGGTCGGTATGATGCGGTGGAGTAGGCTCGGGTCGGTATGATGCGGTGGAGTAGGCTCGGGTCGGTATGATGCGGTGGAGTAGGCTCGGGTCGGTATGATGCGGTGGAGTAGGCTCGGGTCGGTATGTTGCGGTGGAGTAGGCTCGGGTCGGTATGATGCGGTGGAGTGGGCTCGGGTCGGTATGATGCGGTGGAGTAGGCTCGGGTCGGTATGATGCGGTGGAGTAGGCTCGGGTCGGTATGATGCGGTGGAGTAGGCTCGGGTCGGTATGATGCAGTGGAGTGGGCTCGGGTCGGTATGATGCGGTGGAGTAGGCTCGGGTCGGTATGATGCGGTGGAGTAGGCTCGGGTCGGTATGATGCGGTGGAGTAGGCTCGGGTCGGTATGATGCGGTGGAGTAGGCTCCGGTCGGTATGATGCGGTGCAGTAGGCTCGGGTCGGTATGATGCAGTGGAGTAGGCTCGGGTCGGTATGATGCGGTGCAGTGGGGTAATCAGTGGAAAATGTGCAGGTCGTTTCGAATCGGTACTCAGAAAGGCTCGACTCTGTCGACTCGTCACTGTTTACATCGTCTCTCATGCCATTTATTATACCCTACAGCGCTGGAGAGTGGAGAGATCAGCGGACGCTGATTCCTCACTCCCCTCTATTCTTCACGTTCGCCCCCTCCGGTAATCTTCTTACCCCCTCAACACCCTGCGTTGCCCCACCATGCACCCCACCTCAATCTTCCCTCACACCGACCTCGACCGCCTTTTCTGCAGCATCGCTGCCGCCGCCGCCGTCTCCGTCTCCATCGCCGCTGGCGTGCCAGATTCAGAACCAGTAGCACGGATGATCTCAGCATGGTTCTGGGTACTCGTTAGTCCACCCTCCTACCGCGCGGGGCGGGGAGGTGGGGCGCGGTGCACCGCTCCGCCGGTCTGCCGTTGTGACGGGGGCAGGGTACCAGACTTATTTGCGCACCGGTGGCCAGCTGACCGTAACGCAACTGCTGGCCAGTGAACCCACCTTACCTCGCCCGGCCGGCCGGTGTCTGGAGTGAATGGTGATGGGTGGGAAAACTGCGGCCGCCAAACTGTGCAGCGTGGCGGGCCGTGCGGCACAGTATACCTCCCGGAGCGGTGCGGCACAGTATACCTCCCGGAGCAGTGCGGCACAGTATACCTCCCGGAGCAGTGCGGCACAGTATACCTCCCGGACCCGTGCGGCACAGTATACCTCCCGGAGCAGTGCGGCACAGTATACCTCCCGGAGCAGTGCGGCACAGTATACCTCCCGGAGCCGTGTGGCACAGTATACCTCCCGGAGCCGTGCGGCACAGCATACCTCCCGGAGCAGTGCGGCACAGTATGCCTCCCGGAGCCGTGTGGCACAGTATACCTCCCGGAGCCGTGCGGCACAGTACACCTCCCGGAGCAGTGCGGCACAGTATACCTCCCGGAGCAGTGCGGCACAGTATACCTCCCGGAGCAGCGGGGCATAGTATACCCCTCGGAGCAGTGCGGCACAGTATACCTCCCGGAGCAGTGCGGCACAGTATACGCCCGCCGGACTGCCGGGCATTGGGGACAGGCGGTGAAATGGAGAGGTGGGCGGTTTAGTTCCTGGACGTCATTACTGGAGGTGGTGGAGAGTTCTCGATGGTGGAGTCAACCTTCTCAGACAGACAACGCGCGAGGTGCAGCTTAACGTTCTGTTTACTTCTTAAAACTCGATGACCGTGAAGGCAATAGACATGCAATATCCGTGAATTTGCTGTTGACGCCTCGTCAAATTGCGCTCGGGCGGAGACGGCAACTTACCTCATTTCTGGCGATGACGCATCACGGAAAATCAATTCACGTGGTGAACGGATTGCAGGGAATCGGCGCTCCCAGCTTATTGCAATTGGCGCGAGCAATGCATGTTGGCGTTCCTCGAAGTCCGGTCCGGTCTCGGAGATCAAGTTAACAGGAACAGTTGCACCACGCTGTCATGTGACTCCCTCGGGGCGCAGTGTTGAACCAGGCTCCCGTGTTACTCCCTCGGGGCGCAGTGTTGAACCAGGCTCCCGTGTGACTCCCTCGGGGCGCAGTGTTGAACCAGGCTCCCGTGTGACTCCCTCGGGGCGCAGTGTTGAACCAGGCTCCCGTGTGACTCCCTCGGGGCGCAGTGTTGAACCAGGCTCCCGTGTTACTCCCTCGGGGTGCAGTGTTGAACCAGGCTCCCGTGTGACTCCCTCGGGGCGCAGTGTTGAACCAGGCTCCCGTGTGACTCCCTCGGGGCGCAGTGTTGAACCAGGCTCCCGTGTGACTCCCTCGGGGCGCAGTGTTGAACCAGGCTCCCGCGTTACTCCCTCGGGGCGCAGTGTTGAACCAGGCTCCCGTGTGACTCCCTCGGGGCGCAGTGTTGAACCAGGCTCCCGTGTTACTCCCTCGGGGCGCAGTGTTGAACCACTTTCGGACACGTGTCGACTAGCAAATATTATGCACGTCACTACTTGTTGTTTTGGCTGGAAGCCGTCTCGACCGGATCGCTAGACCCGACACTTCAAAACATAAAATGACCACCACTCAATATGTGTGGGCCTGGTGAATAGCGTGATCCCTCCGACACACATTGCTCCGAGGATCATGTAGCGCCTCCTCGGAGCTGGCATTGTGATCTGCCGTTTAAAATGGCCTCATATTCAGTTATACTGTTCGACTGGACCTCCTGTTCTGTTCTGTGCCGGTCTGCTGCTCCTTCGCTGGGCCACCGTCTGCCGCGGTTCGGCCAACCTTGGCGGTCTCCGGCAAAGGTGAATCTCTGCAAGTGTTCGGTGAAGCCCTGCCTGAGGCGGGCGGGACGGAGCTATACGCGGACTGGGAGCGCAGAAAGTGACAGACAGACGTCACATGTCACGTGACCGACCTCGGGCTGAGCCGGATAATCGGGCCACTGCGTACGTGCAGGCCTGCCGCGCGGACTGCGCGCTGCGTACCGTACAGGTCGATAACGAGTCCGGTCTTAAGCCCGATTTTACGATACTGTTGAGGCGGAGTGACTTAGAATTTGCTATGACGTATGGGACGATTTTGAATAGCATCTAAAAACAGGTGGCTGACGCATCGTATATGAATTGTGTTGTGCTCGATATACATGGTGTTGTATACGATTTCCGACCATGCCACGGCAAACAAAACAATTGATAATTTGCGTCACGTTCTCGCATTGTTCATCACTCACCAGTGTCGCGCTGGATGACCTATTTGCATCGTATATCGTATATCTGGAGGACGTTCATATCGTATATTTATATCGTCCGGAGCCGGGAACGTGTCACCGTGTCGCCGTGTCACCGTGTCACCGTGTCGCCGTGTCACCATGTCACCGTGTCACCGTGTCGCCATGTCACCGTGTCACCGTGTCGCCATGTCACCTTGTCACCGTGTCGCCATGTCACCGTGTCGCCGTGTCGCCGTGGCACCGTGTCGCCGTGTCGCCGTGGCACCGTGTCACCTTGTCGCCGTGTCGCCATGTCACCGTGTCGCCGTGTCGCCATGTCGCCGTGTCGCCGTGTCGCCATGTCAGACTGTGTGACGTCGTCGCGGCCTAGGCCATGACGCATCACCACAGTCTATCTCCCCAGCTGTGGAGTGGGGGTTACGGGTCGGAAGGTCAGGTGCGGCTGATCACCCCACCGTCCCACCCTTCTAGAGTCCCACCCTCGCCGACCGGCGTGGGGGGCGGGGCCGCCTACTACGTTTATCTCCCCAGCTGTGGAGTGGAGGTCATGGGTGGGAAGGTCAGGTGCGGCTGATCACCCCACCGTCCCACCCTCGCCGACCGACCGGCGTGGGGGGGGGGGGGGGGGGGGCGCCTACTGCGTCGATCTCCCCAGCTGTGGAGTGTGGAGGTCATGGGTGGGAATGGCAGGTGTGGCTGATCACCCCACTGTCCCACCCTCCCCGAGTCCCACCCTCGCCGACCGACCGGCGTGGTGGCGGGCCGCCTACTGCGCACCTAGCCCGCCGGGTCGGATGTCCCGTCCGGCTGCCTCGCTACACCTGTCGGGCCCGGCCGGAGACCACGTGGCCGCCGCCCGGCACACCAACGGGCCGTCACGTTCCCTCTGCCCGGCGGTGGAGTGTGGAGGGTTTTGTCCCGGTACGACGCCCGGCTGCCCTGCCCCGGCGGTGGCGGCGGTGGAGTGTCGAGGATTTTGTCCCGGTACGACGCCCGGCTGCCCTGCCCCGGCGGTGGAGTGTGGAGGGTTTTGTCCCGGTACGACGCCCGGCTGCCCTGTCCCGGCGGTGGAGTGTGGAGGGTTTTGTCCCGGTACGACGCCCGGCTGCCCTGCCCCGGCGGTGGCGGTGGAGTGTGGAGGGTTTTGTCCCGGTACGACGCCCGGCTGCCCTGCCAACAATGTGCTGGCAGACGCCGCCCCGCTACGCCAGCGTAAACACCGCCAGTCTGCTGGCCGCTGGTCGCTGGCCGGCTACACGGACTGTTATGTAGGTCAAGGGTGTAGGCGGAGGTAAACGAACCGACTGAATCGAGCATAAATGGACCACGGCAACAAGTTTTTCTTTTATTTGGTAAAATAGCACATATAATACTTCAGTCAAACGAACCAACAGACGCAATCACAGTTTTGTATCGGATAAAATAAGACTGTAAATAACAGCGTTGTCAGTCTGGTCAATGTAAGGCGGCATACAATTCTGGCCACTATCCTGAGTTACCGTGTTCGTTATGACGCGGAAGCCTGTTGATATCGGCCGTGGCTTGCCACCAATGTGCTTATAAACGTCAGATATAAACTGTGTGCTCACAAACATCAGCCCAGTCCGAACCTATTGACCTCCGCACGTGACATGACCTGGTGACCTCGTCACGTGACATCGAGCTGTTGACCTCGTCACGTGACATGACCTGTTGACCTCACGTCGCACAGTCCGGACCTGTTGACCTCGTCACGTGACATTTAATCACTAGCGTGGGTCGCGCTGCGGCGGCGGTGAGCGGGGTGCCCTAAAACTTAAAGGAAATAGTTCACATTCAACATGGGATTTTGAACTGAAATAGCAGTTTTGTAGCCCGTGTTGAGAAATCCTTATCTGCAACTTTTCTTGGCTGAAAAGACTCTCCAGCCGAAGATATTTGACTTTTTGGCGAAGGAATGCGGCGCATATATGATATACCGTACCGTCTGAGAGTGCCAGCACTACCAGGGCGCATGCGCAGACCAATAACGCACACCATAACATTACTAATTTACGACCTTCTGTCCTGAATTGGCGCGATGTAGGAGCATTTTTGAAAAGAAAAAAGGAACTGTATTAAAAAATATAATAAAATCGTGTTCTGAAAAATTTCCGAAGGTGAACTATTTCCTTTAACTGGGGCGCGCGAGACCTGGCGCTTTGGTGGGCGGCCGAACGAAATAATACACGTATAGAGTTTGCAAGCGGTGCCATGACTTAAGTGCTTTGGCACTTTTGCACCAATTGCTTGATTGTAATTTCTGCATTATTATGTGTATTATGAATACAATCTCACAAACAAACAAACACACAAACAAACATCGATCTGTTGACAGGGCTGCAACAAATACCAACACATGTTATAAGCGCTCACATTTTATTTTGTTCTGTAAAGAACACGGAGCGCATGCTATATACATATCGCCAAATGTGCAATTCAATGAAGGTTTGTTGCTTGTAGAAGACAAAACAACATTGTGTATTTCATCAGGTTTACACGATTGAAGCAATCCACACATTGTTTATGAATTTGTGTTGTTTTTCGTTCACCGGGTACTGCTTCCTCAGCTCTGGTATCAGCTGTGCGGTGTTCCGCGGCTGCTGTCGGGTGGCCTTTTCGAGTGGATCACTATTTATAATTAGGACTCCTCCTGCCGCTCGGGAGTCGGACCACTGACGGCTCTCTGGATGTTACCGTGATGCAAACAGGAAGGGAGGGGAGGGGGCGTTTACTGTTACTGCGCCGGCCAGGTCTGGAGCGGCCCGACTGAGACATGTCAGTAATGCCAGACCAGCACTAATGCGAGCTACGTACCCAGAACGCCGAGACGTCACGGAGCGGTCACCGAGCTCGAACACCACCAGGGGGGGGGGGGGGGCTGCAGGAGCTCAGTCTGCAGCGGGGAGGAAGGGACTAGGGCAGAAAGGCAGGGGAGGTGGGTATGTGAGAGGTGTGTTGTGTGGAGGGAGGGACTAGGGCAGAATGGCAGGGGAGGTGGGTATGTGAGAGGTCAGCTGTGGGGAGGGAGAGACTAGGGCAGAATGACAGGGGAGGTGGGTATGTGAAAGGTGTGCCGTGTGGAGGGAGGGACTAGGGCAGAATGGCAGGGGAGGTGGGTATGTGAGAGGTGTGTTGTGTGGAGGGAGGGACTAGGGCAGAATGGCAGGGGAGGTGGGTATGTGAGAGGTGTGTTGTGTGGAGGGAGGGACTAGGACAGAATGGCAGGGGAGGTGGGTATGTGAGAGGTGTGCTGTGTGGAGGGAGGGACTAGGGCAGGATGGCAGGGGAGGTGGGTATGTGAGAGGTCTGCTGTGCGGAGGGAGGGACTAGGGCAGAATGGCAGGAGAGGTGGGTATGTGAGAGGTGTGTTGTGTGGAGGGAGGGACTAGGGCAGAATGGCAGGGGAGGTGGGTATGTGAGAGGTCTGCTGTGTGGAGGGAGGGACTAGGGCAGAATGGCAGGGAGGTGGGTATGTGAGAGGTCTGCTGTGTGGAGGGAGGGAGACAGGGAGGGGAGGGAGATCGCCAGTGGAGAGGGAGACGGGGAAGGCGTTCCAGAGTCCAGCGTTCCAGGGAGTGATTGAGGCGGAGGAGGCGCGCCGTGATTCCCAGTAGCGGCGGAGGCCGGCCGGTCAGGCTAGTCCGTCCCCAGCGTCCCTCTCCCAGTGCTATCATAGCACCATGTTCTGCCGGCCAATCTCAGCCGAGGAGGAGTCATCGCCGAGTGGGCAGCGGATTAACTATCGGTGGCTCTCCCGGCCAATCTCAGCCGAGGAGGAGTCATCGCCGAGTGGGCAGCGGATTAACTATCGGTGGCTCTCCCGGCCAATCTCAGCCGAGGAGGAGTCATCGCCGAGTGGGCAGCGGATTAACTATCGGTGGCTCTCCCGGCCAATCTCAGCCGAGGAGGAGTCCTCACCGAGTTGGCAGCGGATTAACTATCACTGGCTCTCCCGGCCAATCTCAGCCGAGGAGGAGTCATCGCCGAGTGGGCAGCGGATTAACTATCGGTGGCTCTCCCGGCCAATCTCAGCCGAGGAGGAGTCCTCACCGAGTTGGCAGCGGATTAACTATCACTGGCTCTCCCGGCCAATCTCAGCCGAGGAGGAGTCATCGCCGAGTGGGCAGCGGATTAACTATCGGTGGCTCTCCCGGCCAATCTCAGCCGAGGAGGAGTCCTCACCGAGTTGGCAGCGGATTAACTATCACTGGCTCTCCCGGCCAATCTCAGCCGAGGAGGAGTCATCGCCGAGTGGGCAGCGGATTAACTATCGGTGGCTCTCCCGGCCAATCTCAGCCGAGGAGGAGTCCTCACCGAGTTGGCAGCGGATTAACTATCACTGGCTCTCCCGGCCAATCTCAGCCGAGGAGGAGTCATCGCCGAGTGGGCAGCGGATTAACTATCGCTGGCGTGGCGCTGTCGGGGCTCGCGGGGGGTTCTCTGTTGTGCTAAGCCCCGCGACAAGCTGGCGCATGTCGTAATCCCGGTTCCCTTGCCAGTGATTGGGGTTCGATTCCCCGCTAGATCCCCTATGTTAGGTGTGACGTCACTATATAGTGGACCAGGATGACCGTTCCCGACGGTACACGACGGCTGTACCACATTAACAACAGCAGGCTCGCTCAGCAGGCCACAACAGCAGGCTCGCGCTCGACCCGGTGTTCAGAACCGTGCGGCGGCCGCCGGCCGGGGTCAGCGGGTTTTGGCGGTCTCGGGTAGATTAGCTGATCTTGTCTGATGCAATAGTGGGCCCACCGGCCAGAGGCGGGCACAGTATTAATAGCACGTGTGTTGTTTTGTTTGTTTTTTACTCGTCGGGCAGTCACGTGCAACGAATCGAAGGTCATCAGAAGGGTCCAGATCCGTTGATTCCAGCGGGCACCCTGATGAGAATATGGATTGGTGGGATTTGCTGGACATCAGACATGTGTGCCGGGAATGATGAACAAAGCTCTGTACTTCTTCAAGGTGAAGGTCTGCTAGCTCAGTACCACGCCGCGCACGGCTTGTTGATACAATTTGGAAAAATGAACACGTGGTGTTCAGCTCTATTCTGGTCTGACTTTGCACGAATGCTTCGTATAAAATACTGACCACTTAATCCGAGGAAATGGGCGCCATGTGACCTTCGTTGTCGGAGCGCCCCTAAACCCCAATAAAAAAAAAACATCCGAGGAAAAAAAACACGGCTTTCACAAGTGGGTTATCTGACTTAAACACGCCAATCACGAAATTACTGACGCTTATGTCCCATTGTCAAGGCTTACAAAGTATCTTCGCTCGGATATTCGATGAATTGTTGCACATAATGTGCAGAGATCGTGGACCAGTAGTACGTGATCCCTGCCAGCAACTGGGATCCGTCCTCCTCTGGCTGGTCTGTGAGGTCCCGGGTCTGCCAGCGACTGGGATCCGTCCTCCTCTGGCTGGTCTGTGAGGTCCCGGGTCTGCCAGCGACTGGGATCCGTCCTCCTCTGGCTGGTCTGTAGGGTCCCGGGTCTGCCAGCGACTGGGATCCGTCCTCCTCTGGCTGGTCTGTGAGGTCCCGGGTCTGCCAGCGACTGGGATCCGTCCTCCTCTGGCTGGTCTGTAGGGTCCCGGGCCTTCCAGGGACTGGGATCCGTCCTCCTCTGGCTGGTCTGTGAAGTCCCGGGTCTGCCAGCGACTGGGATCCGTCCTCCTCTGGCTGGTCTGTGAAGTCCCGGGTATGCCAGCGACTGGGATCTGTCCTCCTCTGGCTGGTCTGTGAGGTCCCGGGTCTGCCAGCGACTGGGATCCGTCCTCCTCTGGCTGGTCTGTGAGGTCCCGGGTCTGCCAGCGACTGGGATCCGTCCTCCTCTGGCTGGTCTGTGAAGTCCGGGCCTGCCAGGGATTGGGATGTATCCGTCCTCCTCTGGCTGGTCTGTAGGGTCCCGGGTCTGCCAGGGACTGGGATCCGTCCTCCTCTGGCTGGTCTGTGAAGTCCCGGGTCTGCCAGCGACTGGGATCCGTCCTCCTCTGGCTGGTCTGTGAGGTCCCGGGTCTGCCAGGGACTGGGATGTATCCGTCCTCCTCTGGCTGGTCTGTGAGGTCCCGGGTCTGCCAGCGACTGGGATCCGTCCTCCTCTGGCTGGTCTGTGAGGTCCCGGGTCTGCCAGCGACTGGGATCCGTCCGCCTCTGGCTGGTCTGTAGGGTCCCGGGTCTGCCAGCGACTGGGATCCGTCCTCCTCTGGCTGGTCTGTGAGGTCCCGGGTCTGCCAGCGACTGGGATCCGTCCTCCTCTGGCTGGTCTGTGAGGTGCCGGGTCTGCCAGCGGCTGGGATCCGTCCTCCTCTGGCTGGTCTGTAGGGTCCCGGGTCTGCCAGCGACTGGGATCCGTCCTCTTCTGGCTGGTCTGTAGGGTCCCGGGTCTGCCAGCGACTGGGATCCGTCCTCCTCTGGCTGGTCTGTGAGGTCCCGGGTCTGCCAGCGACTGGGATCCGTCCTCCTCTGGCTGGTCTGTGGGGTCCCGGGTCTGCCAGCGACTGGGATCCGTCCTCCTCTGGCTGGTCTGTAGGGTCCCGGGCCTGCCAGCGACTGGGATCCGTCCTCCTCTGGCTGGTCTGTAGGGTCCCGGGTCTGCCAGCGACTGGGATCCGTCCTCCTCTGGCTGGTCTGTGAAGTCCCGGGTCTGCCAGCGACTGGGATCCGTCCTCCTCTGGCTGGTCTGTGAGGTCCCGGGTCTGCCAGCGACTGGGATCCGTCCTCCTCTGGCTGGTCTGTGAGGTCCCGGGTCTGCCAGCGACTGGGATCCGTCCTCCTCTGGCTGGTCTGTGAGGTCCCGGGTCTGCCAGCGACTGGGATCCGTCCTCCTCTGGCTGGTCTGTGAGGTCCCGGGCCTGCCAGCGACTGGGATCCGTCATCCTCTGGCTGGTCTGTAGGGTCCCGGGTCTGCCAGCGACTGGGATCCGTCCTCCTCTGGCTGGTCTGTAGGGTCCCGGGTCTGCCAGCGACTGGGATCCGTCCTCCTCTGGCTGGTCTGTGAGGTCCCGGGTCTGCCAGCGACTGGGATCCGTCCTCCTCTGGCTGGTCTGTGAGGTCCCGGGTCTGCCAGCGACTGGGATCCGTCCTCCTCTGGCTGGCCTGTGAGGTCCCGGGTCTGCCAGCGACTGGGATCCGTCCTCCTCTGGCTGGTCTGTAGGGTCCCGGGTCTGCCAGCGACTGGGATCCGTCCTCCTCTGGCTGGTCTGTAGGGTCCCGGGTCTGCCAGCGACTGGGATCCGTCCTCCTCTGGCTGGTCTGTGAGGTCCCGGGTCTGCCAGCGACTGGGATCCGTCCTCCTCTGGCTGGTCTGTAGGGTCCCGGGTCTGCCAGCGACTGGGATCCGTCCTCCTCTGGCTGGTCTGTAGGGTCCCGGGTCTGCCAGCGACTGGGATCCGTCCTCCTCTGGCTGGTCTGTAGGGTCCCGGGTCTGCCAGCGACTGGGATCCGTCCTCCTCTGGCTGGTCTGTGAGGTCCCGGGTCTGCCAGCGACTGGGATCCGTCCTCCTCTGGCTGGTATGTGAGGTCCCGGGTCTGCCAGCGACTGGGATCCGTCCTCCTCTGGCTGGTCTGTGAGGTCCCGGGTCTGCCAGCGACTGGGATCCGTCCTCCTCTGGCTGGTCTGTAGGGTCCCGGGTCTGCCAGCGACTGGGATCCGTCCTCCTCTGGCTGGTCTGTGAGGTCCCGGGTCTGCCAGCGACTGGGATCCGTCCTCCTCTGGCTGGTCTGTAGGGTCCCGGGTCTGCCAGCGACTGGGATCCGTCCTCCTCTGGCTGGTCTGTAGGGTCCCGGGTCTGCCAGCGACTGGGATCCGTCCTCCTCTGGCTGGTCTGTAGGGTCCCGGGTCTGCCAGCGACTGGGATCCGTCCTCCTCTGGCTGGTCTGTGAGGTCCCGGGTCTGCCAGCGACTGGGATCCGTCCTCCTCTGGCTGGTATGTGAGGTCCCGGGTCTGCCAGCGACTGGGATCCGTCCTCCTCTGGCTGGTCTGTGAGGTCCCGGGTCTGCCAGCGACTGGGATCCGTCCTCCTCTGGCTGGTCTGTGAGGTCCCGGGCCTTCCAGGGACTGGGATCCGTCCTCCTCTGGCTGGTCTGTGAAGTCCCGGGTCTGCCAGCGACTGGGATCCGTCCTCCTCTGGCTGGTCTGTAGGGTCCCGGGTCTGCCAGCGACTGGGATCCGTCCTCCTCTGGCTGGTCTGTGAGGTCCCGGGTCTGCCAGCGACTGGAATCCGTCCTCCTCTGGCTGGTCTGTGAGGTCCCGGGTCTGCCAGCGACTGGGATCCGTCCTCCTCTGGCTGGTCTGTGAGGTCCCGGGTCTGCCAGAGACTGGGATCCGTCCTCCTCTGGCTGGTCTGTGAGGTCCCGGGTCTGCCAGCGACTGGGATCCGTCCTCCTCTGGCTGGTCTGTGAGGTCCCGGGTCTGCCAGCGACTGGGATCCGTCCTCCTCTGGCTGGTCTGTAGGGTCCCGGGTCTGCCAGCGACTGGGATCCGTCCTCCTCTGGCTGGTCTGTGAGGTCCCGGGCCTTTCAGGGACTGGGATCCGTCCTCCTCTGGCTGGTCTGTGAAGTCCCGGGTCTGCCAGCGACTGGGATCCGTCCTCCTCTGGCTGGTCTGTAGGGTCCCGGGTCTGCCAGCGACTGGGATCCGTCCTCCTCTGGCTGGTCTGTGAGGTCCCGGGTCTGCCAGCGACTGGGATCCGTCCTCCTCTGGCTGGTCTGTGAGGTCCCGGGTCTGCCAGCGACTGGGATCCGTCCTCCTCTGGCTGGTCTGTGAGGTCCCGGGTCTGCCAGCGACTGGGATCCGTCCTCCTCTGGCTGGTCTGTGAGGTCCCGGGTCTGCCAGCGACTGGGATCCGTCCTCCTCTGGCTGGTCTGTAGGGTCCCGGGTCTGCCAGCGACTGGTATCCGTCCTCCTCTGGCTGGTCTGTAGGGTCCCGGGTCTGCCAGCGACTGGGATCCGTCCTCCTCTGGCTGGTCTGTAGGGTCCCGGGTCTGCCAGCGACTGGGATCCGTCCTCCTCTGGCTGGTCTGTGAGGTCCCGGGCCTTCCAGGGACTGGGATCCGTCCTCCTCTGGCTGGTCTGTGAAGTCCCGGGTCTGCCAGCGACTGGGATCCGTCCTCCTCTGGCTGGTCTGTGAAGTCCCGGGTCTGCCAGCGACTGGGATCCGTCCTCCTCTGGCTGGTCTGTGAGGTCCCGGGTCTGCCAGCGACTGGGATCCGTCCTCCTCTGGCTGGTCTGTGAGGTCCCGGGTCTGCCAGCGACTGGGATCCGTCCTCCTCTGGCTGGTCTGTGAAGTCCGGGCCTGCCAGGGATTGGGATGTATCCGTCCTCCTCTGGCTGGTCTGTAGGGTCCCGGGTCTGCCAGGGACTGGGATCCGTCCTCCTCTGGCTGGTCTGTGAAGTCCCGGGTCTGCCAGCGACTGGGATCCGTCCTCCTCTGGCTGGTCTGTGAGGTCCCGGGTCTGCCAGGGACTGGGATGTATCCGTCCTCCTCTGGCTGGTCTGTGAGGTCCCGGGTCTGCCAGCGACTGGGATCCGTCCTCCTCTGGCTGGTCTGTGAGGTCCCGGGTCTGCCAGCGACTGGGATCCGTCCTCCTCTGGCTGGTCTGTGAGGTCCCGGGTCTGCCAGCGACTGGGATCCGTTCTCCTCTGGCTGGTCTGTAGGGTCCCGGGTCTGCCAGCGACTGGGATCCGTCCTCCTCTGGCTGGTCTGTGAAGTCCGGGCCTGCCAGCGACTGGGAT
The DNA here is from genome assembly GCA_036785665.1 of Chirona hameri. Taxonomy (NCBI): domain Eukaryota; kingdom Metazoa; phylum Arthropoda; class Thecostraca; order Balanomorpha; family Balanidae; genus Chirona; species Chirona hameri. The sequence goes on from JAXIVJ010000526.1 coordinate 122,280, forward strand.
CCGTCCTCTTCTGGCTGGTCTGTGAGGTCCCGGGTCTGTCAGCGACTGGGATCCGTCCTCCTCTGGCTGGTCTGTAGGGTCCCGGGTCTGCCAGCGACTGGGATCCGTTCTCCTCTGGCTGGTCTGTAGGGTCCCGGGTCTGCCAGCGACTGGGATCCGTCCTCCTCTGGCTGGTCTGTGAAGTCCGGGTCTGCCAGCGACTGGGATCCGTCCTCCTCTGGCTGGTCTGTAGGGTCCCGGGTCTGCCAGCGACTGGGATCCGTTCTCCTCTGGCTGGTCTGTGAAGTCCGGGTCTGCCAGCGACTGGGATCCGTCCTCCTCTGGCTGGTCTGTGCGGTCCCGGGCCTTCCAGGGATTGGGATGTATCCGTCCTCCTCTGGCTGGTCTGTAGGGTCCCGGGTCTGCCAGCGACTGGGATCCGTTCTCCTCTGGCTGGTCTGTGAAGTCCGGGCCTGCCAGGGACTGGGATGTATCCGTCCTCCTCTGGCTGGTCTGTGAGGTCCCGGGCCTTCCAGGGATTGGGATGTATCCGTCCTCCTCTGGCTGGTCTGTAGGGTCCCGGGTCTGCCAGCGACTGGGATCCGTTCTCCTCTGGCTGGTCTGTGAAGTCCGGGCCTGCCAGGGACTGGGATGTATCCGTCCTCCTCTGGCTGGTCTGTAGGGTCCCGGGTCTGCCAGCGACTGGGATCCGTTCTCCTCTGGCTGGTCTGTGAAGTCCGGGCCTGCCAGGGACTGGGATGTATCCGTCCTCCTCTGGCTGGTCTGTAGGGTCCCGGGTCTGCCAGGGACTGGTATCCGTCCTCCTCTGGCTGGTCTGTGAAGTCCGGGCCTGCCAGGGACTGGGATGTATCCGTCCTCCTCTGGCTGGTCTGTGAGGTCCCGGGCCTTCCAGCGACTGGGATCCGTCCTCCTCTGGCTGTGCTGTAGGGTCCCGGGTCTGCCAGCGACTGGGATCCGTCCTCCTCTGGCTGGTCTGTGAGGTCCCGGGTCTGCCAGCGACCGGGATCCGTCCTCCTCTGGCTGTGCTGTAGGGTCCCGTCGGATTACGTTGAGCCTGAGCCTGTATCTCCTCGCCCGACAGGTTCTGGCGATGCTGAGAGGAGATTCGCAGGTACTTATCGCAGGGCTGCTGTAGTCCTGCGTGGCGTGCCGTAGTCCTGCGTGGCGTGCCGTGGTCCTCTGTTGCGTGCTGTAGTCCTGCGTGGCGTGCCGTAGTCCTGCGTGGCGTGCCTTAGTCCTGCGTGGCGTGCTGTAGTCCTGCGTGGCGTGCCGTAGTCCTGCGTGGTGTGCCGTAGTCCTGCGTGGCGTGCCGTAGTCCTGCGTGGCGTACCGTAATCCCGCCTGTGTGGTTTGGCGTAGTCCGTCTCGTCCCCTGTCCTGCTATGCTCCGTCTAACACGCCTGCTGTGTGACCCGTAACACTGCTGTGTGACCCGTAACACTGCTGTGTGACCCGTAACACTGCTGTGTGCCCCGTAACACTGCTGTCACCTGTAACACTGTTGTGTGACCCGTAACAATGTTGTGTGACCCGTAACACTGTTGTGTGACCCGTAACACATTGCCAGTTGTCCGTCCAGCGTCTGGCTGTCGACATTTTCGCCTGCAGTTTGCGTTTGGCGGACTCCTGTGCTGGAGTTGTTGGTGTGCGGCGTGTGTTTGAGTTTGGCGGACTCCTGTGCTGGAGTTGTTGGTGTGCGGCGTGTGTTTGCGTTTGGCGGACTCCTGCGCTGGAGTTGTTGGTGTGCGGCGTGTGTTTGCGTTTGGCAGACTCCTGTGCTGGAGTTGTTGGTGTGCGGCGTGTGTTTGCGTTTGGCGGACTCCTGCGCTGGAGTTGTTGGTGTGCGGCGTGTGTTTGCGTTTGGCGGACTCCTGTGCTGAAGTTGTTGGTGTGCGGCGTGTGTTTGCGTTTGGCGGACTCCTGTGCTGGAGTTGTTGGTGTGCGGCGTGTGTTTGCGTTTGGCAGACTCCTGTGCTGGAGTTGTTGGTGTGCGGCGTGTGTTTGCGTTTGGCGGACTCCTGTGCTGAAGTTGTTGGTGTGCGGCGTGTGTTTGAGTTTGGCGGACTCCTGTGCTGGAGTTGTTGGTGTGCGGCGTGTGTTTGCGTTTGGCAGACTCCTGTGCTGGAGTTGTTGGTGTGCGGCGTGTGTTTGCGTTTGGCAGACTCCTGTGCTGGAGTTGTTGGTGTGCGGCGTGTGTTTGCGTTTGGCGGACTCCTGCGCTGGAGTTGTTGGTGTGCGGCGTGTGTTTGCGTTTGGCAGACTCCTGTGCTGGAGTTGTTGGTGTGCGGCGTGTGTTTGCGTTTGGCAGACTCCTGTGCTGGAGTTGTTGGTGTGCGGCGTGTGTTTGCGTTTGGCGGACTCCTGCGCTGGAGTTGTTGGTGTGCGGCGTGTGTTTGAGTTTGGCAGACTCCTGTGCTGGAGTTGTTGGTGTGCGGCGTGTGTTTGGGTTTGGCGGACTCCTGCGCTGGAGTTGTTGGTGTGCGGCGTGTGTTTGGGTGTGAACGTCCGTAACGCTGGACCCAGTAGCGATTTAGCGACTCTTTAGCCACTGTTGACTTGCTACTTAGCTCGCTACAGTAGCGAGCGGTGCCGCTTGGAAGCAGAAGCAGCAGCAGTAGTTCGTGGCGACGCTTTCTGTGGCGCCCTATCGAACATCAGGTCTTGTCCACCAAGCATTGGTTTGAGTTTGGCTGTTTATCCGAGTTGTCTGCTGGAAGATGTTTTTTTTTGCGTATTTGCATACTAAGCGCGCTTCTGGTGTCGTGCGTTTTTGGAATATTGGTATGCGGCCGATTTGTTCCCTTTCGTAATGTTGTTTGCATTATAACATGACATCGTCTAGTTTTCTAGGCACTTTCCCCCGAACTAGTCACGCTTGCATTTTAGTCAGAGGTACTCTAAGCTTCAGTACAGTTCCCGCTTGCATTTTAGTCAGAGGTACTCTAGGCTTCAGTACAGTACCCGCTTGCATTTTAGTCAGAGGTACTCGAGGCTTCAGTACAGTACCCGCTTGCATTTTAGTCAGAGGTACTCGAGGCTTCAGTACAGTACCCGCTTGTTTGCGGGCTATCAAAACCAACAGACAATCGTAGAGATGGAGGGTTCGGAATTTGTAAATGAACTATGGCCCCACCCCTTGAGTGCCTGACTCGATCTGACCCGACTGAACTCATTTGACCGCGTCTGATCCCTGTTATCCTCGTCAGACTACATTTCACCCCGTCAAACACTATCTAACTCTGTCTGACCCCTGTTAACCTCGTCAGACTACATTTCACCCCGTCAAACACTATCTAACTCTGTCTGACCCCTGTAACGGCGTCAGACTACATTTCACCCCGGCAAACACTATCTAACTCTGTCTGATCCCTGTTATCCTCGTCAGACTACATTTCACCCCGGCAAACACTATCTAACTCTGTCTGACCCCTGTTAACCTCGTCAGACTAGATTTCACCCCGTCAAACACTATCTAACTCTGTCTGATCCCTGTTATCCTCGTCAGACTACATTTCACCCCGGCAAACACTATCTAACTCTGTCTGACCCCTGTTAACCTCGTCAGACTACATTTCACCCCGTCAAACACTATCTAACTCTGTCTGATCCCTGTTAACCTCGTCAGATTACATTTCACCCGTCAAACACTATCTAACTCTGTCTGATCCCTGTTAACGTCTTCAGACTACATTTCACCCCGTCAAACACTATTTAACTCTGTCTGATCCCTGTTAACGTCGTCAGACTACATTTCACCCCGTCAAACACTATCTAACTCTGTCTGACCCCTGTGACCTGTGAGAGCGCCCGCCTGACCCATGCACGGGTCTGACGCCAGCTGGCCTTGTCTGACCCCCATCTAACACCACCTGACCCCCGTCTGTCTGACCTCGGCAGGTCAACAGCCTGGGCGACACCTGGGAGAACTTTGACGTGGATGGGCTGAAGACCGAGCGCGCCACGCGCTACCGGTACAAGGCGCTCACCGGTACCTGGCTCACCGACCAAGTCACCGTCAAGATGGAGCCCGAACACTTCAATGCCGGAGCTATGCGCCGCTGCTACCGCTCGTGAGTCCCCGAGGGGGGGGGGGGGTGACGACGACGCTGGGGGGACGCCGGGAGGGAAGGCCACGCCCAGGTCGGGACGAGGAAGGCTGGAGGTGAGCCAGCGGTCAGTCACGTATAACGTCAGTATAACGTCACGTCTAGAGACGTTGCTATGGAGCGAGTGCGATTTTAGGAGTGGTTAGGGGATTAGGTGACTGGTTAGTGGATTAGGTGACGCATTAGGGTTTCTTTCATGAACGGAGCTGGTGATTTCTCAGTAGTCCATGGTGAAAATGAAAGCGGTGTCGTCATGCGATACTGGTGCTGCTAAGTTGGTTGGAGTTGGTAGTCTAGTTTCCAATGGTTGGTACAAATAGAGGATTCGTGTTTTTAAATTAGTATGATAAGTTTCGAAGTTCTGTCAAAAAGCTTCGACAGCCTAAAAAGCCCTTGCACCTGTAGCGCGGTACACCAGTCTGGTGGCCCGCCAGTGGTGTCATTCTAACGGGCCGCCGACTGAGGACTCCACTCGTCTCACTGGAATCCTCTGGAATCCTCTCACTGGAATACTCTCACCATAATCCTCTCACTGGAATCCTCTGGAATCCTCTCACTGGAATCCTCTCACTGGAATCCTCTCACTGGAATCCTCTCACTGGAATCCTCTCACTGGAATCCTCTCACTGAAATCCTCTGGAATCCTCTGGAATCCTCTGGAATCCTCTCACTGGAATCCTCTCACTAGAATCCTCTCACTGGAATCCTCTCACTGGAATCCTCTCACTGAAATCCTCCGAAATCCTCTGGAATCCTCTCACTGGAATCCTCTGGAATCCTCTCACTGGAATCCTCTGGAATCCTCTCACTGGTCTCCAGACAGATTAACGGCAATAATAGTGGACTAACGGGCCGCCGACTGATCACTCCACTCCTCTCACTGGGATCCTCCCGCCGGTCTCCAGACAGATTAACTGCGATAATAGTGCACCGGCTGGGCGATTCTGCAGCGCATGAGTTACACTAACGTGTAGTGAATTCCACAGTCGGGATTAACTCGAGTCTACGTTTCAGTACCAGCACCATTTTCTCGTGTGGGATATTTATTGAGCGGTTTGACAACCCGGTTTGCTGGTGGCCGTCGTTGCCACCAGGATTCACTTCCCGAACTTGTCCATCTGCTGATAGTGACTGGCAATATACCGAGAGCTGTGCCAGGTCTGCTGCTCCCCGTAGGCTGCATGTAATGATATCGGGGCACGTACCCAGTCGCAGCACCACTGCTCGTCTCCCAGCAGGCCGAGCAGTATCGTCCAGGGCCGCTGGCGGCTGATAAGTGACGCTCTATCCGCGCCTGTCCCTGCCGCCTGTCCCTGCCGCCTGTCCCTGCCGCCTGTCCCTGCCGCCTGTCCCTGCCGCCTGTCCCTGCCGCCTGCCCCTGCCGCCTGCCCCTGCCGCCTGCCCCTGCCGCCTGCCCCTGCCCCTGCCGCCTGCCGCCTGCCGCCTGCCGCCTGCCGCCTGCCCCTGCCGCCTGCCCCTGCCGCCTGCCCCTGCCGCCTGCCCCTGCCGCCTGCCCCTGCCGCCTGCCCCTGCCCCTGCCCCTGCCCCTGCCCCTGCCCCTGCCCCTGCCCCTGCCCCTGCCCCTGCCCCTGCCCCTGCCCCTGCCCCTGCCGCCTGCCCCTGCCGCCTGCCCCTGCCGCCTGCCCCTGCCGCCTGCCCCTGCCGCCTGCCCCTGCCGCCTGCCCCTGCCCCTGCCGCCTGCCCCTGCCCCTGCCCCTGCTGCCTGCCCCTGCCGCCTGTCCCTGCCCCTGCCGCCTGCCGCCTGCCCCTGTCGCCTGCCCCTGCCGCCTGCCCCTGCCCCTGCCCCTGCCGCCTACCCCTGCCGCCTGCTGCCTGCCGCCTGCTCCTGCCGCCTGCTCCTGCCGCCTGCCCCTGCCGCCTGCCCCTGCCGCCTGCCCCTGCCGCCTGCCCCTGCCGCCTGCCGCCTGCCGCCTGCCGCCTGCCGCCTGCCGCCTGCTGCCTGCCGCCTGCTCCTGCCGCCTGCCCCTGCCGCCTGCCGCCTGCCCCTGCCGCCTGCCGCCTGCCCCTGCCGCCTGCCCCTGCCGCCTGCCCCTGCCGTTGCCCCTGCCGCCCGCTGCGATGTCAGACAGATCGTCTGGGGACCGGTCTGCCAAATTCTGCCGCGATTTGTTTGTTTTGGATGCACGATCGGCCACCTTGCCCGACTCGCTGTTGCGATGTAGGCTGACCAGTCTGCTGGCGCACGGGCGGGTAGGTGAGGGGCTATGGTTCGGGCGGAGAGTCCGTGTGGAGAGTGGGGGAGAGCGTTAGGGGTACAGGTGGGGATGGAGGTTTGAGGGCGTCTTGTTTGTCACGCTAAGCTGTTGTCCAAGACAGAAGCGGAACCTCTGGCTGTGTTCCGCGATCTGCTGCTGTATTGTATATGCTCGATATCTCAGCAAGGTGTTGGTTGTTGTTGTTGTTGTTGGTGGTGGTGGTGGTGGTGGTGGTGCTCCCGGTCACCGCCGAGGCGTTGACGTAGTCACACGGCTCTTGTGGGCCGTGTAGCCGGCGGCCAAGGCCGCCACCACGTCGTCGCGCCGTAGGTCGCGCTCCGTAGCGTGAATGTTGCCCAGCGCACTGAGGCGAGGGTCTCACAGGCACGGGCAGCGCATCAGGATGTGCGCCGGCGTGTCGGCGGCCTCCTTGCACACGAGGAACAGGCCCGCTGGGCAGTCGGCCTCGTTGTACTGGGGACAGTCCTCAATTGGTTGGCGTCCGATACGGTGGAGGTATTGCTCCGAGCGTCCCCAGTGTCCCGCTCGGAGCTGGTGAACGTCCACCGCCTCCTCTCGGGTTGCGGCGCGGACTGGTGGTGGTGGGGGGGGGGGGGGTCCCCATGATGGACAGATACCATCCGTTCGGCCAGCCAGCCAGCCAGCCAGCCAGCCAGCCAGCCAGCCAGCCAGCCAGCCAGCCAGCCAGCCAGCCAGCCAGCCAGCCAGCCAGCCAGCCAGCCAGCCAGCCAGCCAGCCAGCCAGCCAGCCAGCCAGCCAGCTTCTCCTGGCGGCCCTCGTCACAGTTCGGGTGAGGGTTCGGACGTCGACTGGCGTCGTGAGCTGAGGGAGGGAGGCCGCCTCCTTTGCCAGGACGTCCGCCCTCCCGTTGCCCGGCAGGCCGCAGTGCGCCGGCACCCACTGGAGGTGCACGGCGCAGCCGGAAGCCTCCAGCCCACGGAGCTGCGTCCAGATTCTGGACCCTGTCGCCGAGGTCTGCGCCGCCGCGCCTCCAGACAACAGTAACAGCGCTGCCTTTGAATCCAGGCAGGCGACTACTGACAGGCCCTCGTGGAGAGGCAGCTCGCGGACCGCCTCCAGCGCCGCGAGCAGCGCGGTGAGCTCCGCGCGCGTGCTGGAACAGACGCGGCCCGCCGGGACGCGGATCTCCCGCGCCTCCCCGTCCGGGGGAGGACCAGCGCGCCACCGCCGCCGTTGGCGACGCCGGCGTCGGCCGATCCATCCGACCACACCTAGGTCGCTCTCGTGGGGAGCTCTCGTAGACGCCTCTCGGCGGCCGCACGGCGGACCGCCTCCGGGGCGCTCCGTTGGGCTTGGGGACCCAAGTCTAGGTGGAAGCAGATGGTGGCGCTGTCGCTCCAAGGTGACAGGGTGTGGTGAAGACGGGCCTCAACCGGCACGTCCCGCGCGCCGGCCATGGTCAGGGCTGAGCCGCCCACTTCTCTCCACCCACTCGTAGTGCTGAGTCGTCTTGGTGGGTCCGTCTCGCCGATGGACCTCAGCGGGTCTCCCTTCGACAGGGACGCCGCGAGGCCGACCATCCTAGTGGCGAGGACTTTTCGTCGGGACTGGGCGTCCGTCATCCCGACCTCAGACATGAGAGCGTGGATGGGGGTGGAGGCGACGCAGCCCGTAACCACTCTGGCGGCCGCGCGCAGCTCCCGGTCGATGGTCTCCACGTGAGTGGGGGGGGGGGGGGGGGGAGACTGCCGGGAGCCAGGCGGAGGCGGCGTACTCTAGCACGCTCCCCGGACGTAGCCGTTGGCGATGGTGCGTAGTTGTTCGGAGAGTCCCCATGCCCTGCCGGTCAGCTTCCTGAGTTGAGCGGTCCGCGGTCTGACCTTGCGGCGGAGTTCAGCGCAGTGGGGGCCGAAGTGAAGCAGGCGGTCGAACGTGACCCCGAGGAGGCGGAGCCGGGGGCCGACCTCCACCGGAACCCAGGCAACCCTCACCGTAAGGTTCTTCGCGTCCCGAGCCCATTGCGACAATACGATGGCCTGCGTCCTCTCACCTGCCACCTTCATTTTCCACGCCCAGGAAGAGATGATGTCGGCCGACTTCTGAGCTCTCGCGCGTGCCAGCTCAATCGAGCAGCCGCTGCTGAGAGTAGCCGTGTCATCGGCGTACATGTAGACCGTGGTGCGGGAGCTGAGGATCCCGGTGTGATCCTCAGCTCCCGCACGAGGTCGGCAGCCCACGGCGTGTATAGCGTCGGCGCCAGGATGCTACCTTGCGGGAGGCCGGCACGGAAGATGCGCTCGGCACTCTGGGTCCCAGCGTGTATAGCGTCGGCGCCAGGATGCTACCCTGCGGGAGCCCGGCACGGAAGATGCGCTCGGCACTCCGGGTGCCGTTCACCTCCACAGACGCCCGTCGGTCACGGAGGAAGACCCAGATCCAGCGCACCAGACAGGCGGGCAGGCCCAGCCTCATCAACTTCAGCCTCAGCATCCGATGGTCGATCACATCGTAGGCGCGGCTGAAGTCGTACGCGACGAGGGCAAACTTGTCGGCCGTGACGCCGTCCACCGGTCGTCCCCGGGGCTTAGGTCTGTTCCAGCCGTCTTGGGTGGTCTGGATCAGCCGGGCCAGGTTCTCCTCCGCGGATCTCCCCCGACGGAAGCTGACTTGCTCCGGTGGGACCAGGTCTTCCTTCTCGGTCATGTGGGTCAGCCGAGCCGACACCAGTCTATCCGCCAACTTCGCCAGATGACTGGTCAGGCCGATGGGCCGGTAGCTGGTGACCAGCTTGGGGTCCTTCCCGACTTTGGGAATCGGTACGATGATGACTCTCCGCCAGTCTGCCGCTACCCCCCCCCCCCTCAGCCAGGACTGGTCGATCAGGCGCAGGAGCAGACCCTTGGCGACTGGGCCGAGGTGCTTCAGGTGCTCCGCCCAGGTGTCGGGTCCAGGGGCCTTCTTGCTGCGTAGCCTCCGCATTTGTGTGTTCAGGTCGGTCTCCGAGAAAGGCCCGCAGCAGTCCCCTCTTGTGTCCGCGCAGCCTACGCAGGGGAGGGGGGGGGGGGTCCGCTCAGCCAGCTCGCGCTTCACAGCACGGTTTTGTCTGCTGGCGCGGACTTGACGGCTGACCCGAGAGTAGGTCCGCGCGAAAGAGGTCGCCCTCTCCAGGTCCTCCGCGGCTAGGCTGCGGTCCCCTTGGAGGGCGTGGCCAGGACACGCCTGTACCGATCCCTCCATCTTACGGAGCACCTTGTCCAGTCCACCCTTCCGAGGTTGGCAGGCCGTTGAGCTGAGTAGCCACAAACTCGCGGAAACTTCGGGTCTTGGCCTCTTCTATTTCGGCAGCGCGGCGCTTCGACGTCATCCATTGGTCCTTAGCCGCCCGGGACCGGTCCACGCGTAGGGCGTCCCGCGCCTCCCGGCGCTCCGCCACTGCCGCGATCAGTTCCGGGTCCAGGGCCCAGGGCTTTGGGTCGGCTCGCGCGACCCTCGGGACTGCCTTCACGCTCTGCGCCATCAGAGTCTGGGTGAACAGGTTGATCAACTGTTCCGTGGAGGCGTCCTGTGCAGGTGGGGCGTTTGTGAGGGTTTCTTCACATCCTGCATCTTCAGGTGTTGGTAGGCAGGGTCGGAGGTCACGTGGCAGCGTAACGTCGCCTCGGTATGTATCACAGTCTGAGCATCACTGCCTGGTAGGCAGGGTCGGAGGTCACGTGGCAGCGTAACGTCGCCTCTGTATGTATCACAGTCTGAGCATCACTGCCTGGTAGGCAGGGTCGGAGGTCACGTGGCAGCGTAACGTCGCCTCGGTATGTATCACAGTCTGAGCATCACTGCCTGGTAGGCAGGGTCGGAGGTCACGTGGCAGCGTAACGTCGCCTCGGTGTGTATCACAGTCTGAGCATCACTGCCTGGTAGGCAGGGCCCGAGGTCACGTGGCAGCGTAACGTCGCCTCTGTGTGTATCACAGTCTGAGCATCACTGCCTGGTAGGCAGGGTCCGAGGTCACGTGGCAGCGTAACGTCGCCTCGGTGTGTATCACAGTCTGAGCATCACTGCCTGGTAGGCAGGGTCGGAGGTCACGTGGCAGCGTAACGTCGCCTCGGTGTCTGAGTGTCACTGCCTGACATGTCTCCCTCTCCCCCACCAGCGGAACCCTGGAGCCTGGACTGTGAGCATCACCGACTGACGCGCCTCTCCCCCTCTCTCTCCCCCTCTCTCCCCTCTCTCCCCCTCTCTCCTCGGGCAGTAAGAAGCTGAGTAACTTCAGTCAACACTCCACCTGGTACCGGGAGAGCAACAACTACGTGGCCAAGTCGTACATGGTGCCCGTCGACCGGCGCACCTACTTCGACGACGTCAAGCTGCAGATGGAGGCCAAACTCTGGAGCGAGGAGTACAACAGGCACAACCCGCCGAAAAAGGCCAGTAGAACGGGCACAACCGGCCGGAAAAGGTCAGTAGAACGGGCATAACCCGCCGAAAAGGGTCAGTAGAACGGGCACAATCCGCCGAAAAGGGTCAGTAGAACGGGCACAACCCGCCGGAAAAGGTCAGTAGAACGGGCACAACCCGCCGGAAAAGGTCAGTAGAACGGGCACAACCCGCCGAAAAAGGCCAGTAGAACGGGCACAACCGGCCGGAAATGGCCAGTAGAGCGGGCACAACCCGCCGGAAAAGGTCAGTAGAACGGGCACAACCCGCCGAAAAAGGTCAGTAGAACGGGCACAACCCGCCGGAAAAGGTCAGTAGGACGGGCACAACCCGCCGGAAAAGGTCAGTAGAACGGGCACAACCCGCCGGAAAAGGTCAGTAGAACGGGCACAACCCGCCGAAAAAGGTCAGTAGAACGGGCATAAGCCGCCGAAAAAGGTCAGTAGAACGGGCACAACCCGCCGAAAAAGGTCAGTAGAACGGGCATAAGCCGCCGAAAAAGGTCAGTAGAACGGGCACAACCCGCCGGAAAAGGTCAGTAGAACGGGCACAACCCGCCGAAAAAGGTCAGTAGAACGGGCATAAGCCGCCGAAAAAGGTCAGTAGAACGGGCACAATCCGCCGAAAAAAGTCAGTAGAACGGGCACAACCCGCCGGAAAAGGTCAGTAGAACGGGCACAACCCGCCCAAAAAGGTCAGTAGAACGGGCACAACCCGCCGAAAAGGGTCAGTAGAACGGGCACAACCCGCCGAAAAAGGTCAGTAGAACGGGCATAAGCCGCCGAAAAAGGTCAGTAGAACGAGCATAAGCCGCCGAAAAAGGTCAGTAGAACGGGCACAACCCGCCGAAAAAGGTCAGTAGAACGGGCATAAGCCGCCGAAAAAGGTCAGTAGAACGGGCACAACCCGCCGAAAAAGGTCAGTAGAACGGGCACAACCCGCCGGAAAAGGTCAGTAGGACGGGCACAACCCGCCGGAAAAGGTCAGTAGAACGGGCACAACCCGCCGAAAAAGGTCAGTAGAACGGGCATAAGCCGCCGAAAAAGGTCAGTAGAACGGGCACAACCCGCCGGAAAAGGTCAGTAGAACGGGCACAACCCGCCGAAAAAGGTCAGTAGAACGGGCACAACCCGCCCAAAAAGGTCAGTAGAACGGGCACAACCCGCCGAAAAGGGTCAGTAGAACGGGCACAACCCGCCGAAAAAGGTCAGTAGAACGGGCACAACCCGCCGGAAAAGGTCAGTAGGACGGGCACAACCCGCCGGAAAAGGTCAGTAGAACGGGCACAACCCGCCGGAAAAGGTCAGTAGAACGGGCACAACCCGCCGAAAAAGGTCAGTAGAACGGGCACAACCCGCCAAAAAAGGTCAGTAGAACGGGCACAACCCGCCGGAAAAGGTCAGTAGAACGGGCACAACCCGCCCAAAAAGGTCAGTAGAACGGGCACAACCCGCCGAAAAAGGTCAGTAGAACGGGCATAAGCCGCCGAAAAAGGTCAGTAGAACGGGCATAAGCCGCCGGAAAAGGTCAGTAGAACGGGCACAACCCGCCGGAAAAGGTCAGTAGAACGGGCACAACCCGCCGAAAAAGGTCAGTAGAACGGGCATAAGCCGCCGAAAAAGGTCAGTAGAACGGGCACAACCCGCCGGAAAAGGTCAGCAGCGGTGGCAGGAGTGGGAAGCGTCTGGGTTGGCGTGGTCGAACGTGGCGTGGTCGAACGTGGCGTGGTCGACCATGGCGTGGTCGACCATGGCGTGGTCGAACGTGGCGTGGTCGAACGTGGCGTGGTCGAACGTGGCGTGGTCGAACGTGGCGTGGTCGACCATGGCGTGGTCGACCATGGCGTGGTCGAACGTGGCGTGGTCGACCGTGGCGTGGTTAGTATGTGAACTAATGGGGTTTGTGTTTGATGCTTTTAGTAAACAAATGTATATTTATATGAGTTCGGTATGCATTGGTAAAAGACGTACCAACTTAAAGGAAATGTTTCACCTTTGTATTGGTTTTGAACTGAGATAGCCATTATCTTTGGCCGTTATTTAAATATATACATTATTCAGGTCATTTCCCCCAAAACTTATCCGTTAAAGGGAAATAATGACCTTTTCCCACAAAAATGGAGTTAGCACTTGAAATCGCCAGACGAGACCAAAATATATTGTAAATTCATCACATTTTGCATGAAAACTTTCCTACCGAAAGATATTTCAAGTTAAAGTTGATAAGCGTTCCACACTTTTAACGACCGGTACTTGCAAGTACTTTTGGTCCTCATCAAATTGCGGGCTTTTCCCGTATTGTTTTTTACGTAATGGAGTGGAAAATATATTGTGCGTTCTGCTTGTTGTGATTATATGCCCGGCGATCTTCTAAAACTAACAGCAATTGGAAAAAGTGGCAATAAAATCGGAAGCTCATCGATGCACATCAACGGCGGCATAGTTAGTGGTTGCGACCCTCAATTTTGGAAAATAAATTCATTTGTTTTCAACATTAGGAGTATTGTATAATTTGTCTGTGGCTGTACACAACACTATGCTTTATATTATCATGAAAAATAATAATTTTTCCCCAAAAAACTAACAAACAATAACACAAAACTGGCAATTAAATCGGAAGCTCATCGATGCACATCGACGGCGACCTATTTAGCGTCGGCGATTTGTTTACAAAGCATTTTCATGCTTCTCGGCGCACTTAACCATTGTGGCGAGTTGTTGCTAGTAGCGCTTTCGTTTTCCATGGCAACCAGGCGTGAGCCAATGAAAAACCAGAACGTATTCCCTTTCTGGCTTTTGATTGGCTGACGCCTGGTTGCCATGGAGAACGAAAGCGCTACTAGCGTGTGTCCGAGCAGCGCTCAGTTTGATCGGAAATGTCACAGAGCCTCCAAAAATGCCGCAATCGATGTAAACAATGGTAGGGAAGGGCGAATTTGTCAATGACCTTCATGAAGTACACAAGGTACTTGTTTTGTATTTTTCCCAAACTTACAACTTCGAATTTGGGAATAATTTTATTTAATTCTTAAATTTAAATAAAATAATTGTAAAACCATAGCGGTAGCCTAAGAAATTGTTGCTAACAAAATCAAAAGGTCATTATTTCCCTTTAAGCATTTTAATTTAGCATTTGCAAAATGGGGTCAAGGCTAGTGCCGCCGCTGATTGGCTGACAGCCACTTCAAGATTGCTGGTCCTGGAAGTCAGACGACCTGTATTTCTCGAACCTTGGCTGGATTACCGAGTATGATGTAAACAACGTCCAACGCGATAGATTGCGGTCCAAGTTGAGGTTTTTCGCGTTGTTTGAAGTCTCCGTTATGGATTGATTGTTTGTTTTAATAAATATTGAGCTATCGCAATGCCTCGCACTCGTCATTGCGTGCTGTGCGGAAGAAGACACAGTTCCACAATGTTGGTATTTAAGTCGCCAGAATTGTCTGAAACGATTGTGCCATATCATAACAGCGTAAAGGTTGTCTCTACAGCAGCTCTCATAGCTCAATAATGACGTCATCATCCCAAATTGAAAACTTAATTACCGAGCTGGCGCGAGGCGCCCGTGAGGTTTCTCGTCAACTTACTAGACAAATTTACATTTGACCCGGCCCGAACCGGCCCGAACCGGCCCGAACCGGCCCGAACCGGCCCGAACCGGCCCGAACCGGCCCGAACCGGCCCGAACCGGCCCGACCCTGCCCGAACCGGCCGTACAGGCGCTTTTCGGAAGCTAATAACTTTGCAACTACTGCTCCGATTGAGACCGGGTTTTCACCATTGGATAGGACCATCAAATCATTTTGTTTTTGGTATGGTGCGTTTACGACATCTTCAGGTATACCTGAAATGTAAACAATATTGCTTTAGTCTTTGCACCGTGCGCGTCCTGTGTATAACTGTCCTTTGTCGTGCCGCAGGTGGACATTATGCAGATGTGTGTGGTGGAGATGTCTGATCGTCCGGACAAGCCTCTCTACCACTTCGAGCACTTCATCGAGGGAAACTACGTCAAGTACAACTCCAACTCGGGCTTCGTGCGGGACGAGAACCTGCGGCTGACGCCGCAGGCCTTCAGCCACTTCACGTTCGAACGGTGAGACCTGCAGCCACTTCACGTTGGAACGGTGAGTCCTCCAGCCACTTCACGTTGGAACGGTGAGTCCCGCAGCTACTTCACGTTGGAACGGTGAGTCCTCCAGCCACTTCACGTTGGAACGGTGAGTCCTCCAGCCACTTCACGTTGGAACGGTGAGTCCTCCAGCCACTTCACGTTGGAACGGTGAGTCCTCCAGCCACTTCACGTTGGAACGGTGAGACCTCCATCCACTTCACGTTGGAACGGTGAGTCCTCCAGCCACTTCACATTGGAACGGTGAGACCTCCATCCACTTCACGTTGGAACGGTGAGTCCTCCAGCCACTTCACGTTGGAACGGTGAGTCCTCCAGCCACTTCACGTTGGAACGGTGAGTCCTCCAGCCA
>JAXIVJ010000526.1:142500-219051 GCA_036785665.1 Chirona hameri
GTCTTTTTTGCCAGATATCAAAATTTGGGTATCATCAGCGTACTGCACCACGTGCGCGTCAGGGGATAAGAGGGACAGGTCGTTAGCAAATATCTGGAAGAGGAGTGGGCCAAGAGAGGATCCTTGGAATACACCGATGGGATTGGGCTGGGGTCTGGAAAGGTGCCGGTTGCCACGCCCGTCAGCAGTACAAACAGATTGGGTATGACCACGGAGGTAAGAAGAAAACCAGGTAGGATCGATAGAATAGGCTTGAAGTTTGAAAAGAAGCTTTGTGTAGTCAATCACATCAAAGCATTTGGAAAGATCAAGGAGGCAGAGGAGGGTAAGTTCCTGGCGGTCAGTGGCGGCAAGGATATGATCGGATACGGTAAGGAGCGCGGTTTCTGTGGAGAGACGGGAGCGGAAACCGTGCTGGGATGAGGAAAAAAGGTTGTTGTCAGCCATGTACGAGTACAGCTGTCGCTGGACCACCTCGACAAGCTTCGGAAAGGCAGGAACGATGGAAATAGGTCTGAAGTTTGAGGCATCTGATAGGCTTCCGGATTTGTGGATAGGATGTACTATGGAATGTTTCCAGGGATCGGGAAATTCACAGGATGTGAGACAGGTGTTGAGAATGTGTAGGATGACATGGCCAATAGTTTCGAAACAAAGCTTAATTACTTTAATGCAAATGCCGTCTGCCCCACAAGCTCCTGCATTTTTCATAGA
The DNA here is from genome assembly GCA_036785665.1 of Chirona hameri. Taxonomy (NCBI): domain Eukaryota; kingdom Metazoa; phylum Arthropoda; class Thecostraca; order Balanomorpha; family Balanidae; genus Chirona; species Chirona hameri. The sequence goes on from JAXIVJ010000526.1 coordinate 143,215, forward strand.
CAAGAGGACAGGACAGAGAGAATCAATAGTCATGGGTTTCAAAGAGAAAGCACAGGCACCAACCCTGGGTAGACAGCACGGAAGTTCAAGGGGCACCCCCCCCCCCCCCCCTGGCTCGAACCTTACCTGCGACTCGGGGGCCCACCCCCACAAAGTACTCGTTTAACTCGTCGGGGGTGGCCTCAGGCACAACTCTCTGTGTGGACCTCTTGCCCTCAATGATTTGTCTGATGTTCCTAAACATGGTGGCAGGACCCTGCTCTCTCACCCTACTGGCAATGCCCTGTCTCATGTCCTGTCGAATAGCAGACTTCACTTTCTTATCCAGGGCGAGAAGAGCAGGAGTCCTGGCATCTTGGGCAAGAAGTTCACGTCGCTGTGCCATCAGCCGCAAGGTGGCGTCCGAGGCAGGGGGGGCCGAAGGGTTGTGAATTTTGATTTTTGTGAATGTTGTGAATTTTGATGCGCTGCAGAGGAGCATGAGAGTCAAGAATAGGCAGCAATAATGCTAGAAAGGCAGACCACTGATCAGCTACCCCCGCACATGAGAACACAGGGCTCCAGTCGGTGTGGTACAGAGACACATGGACATATAAAACATTCAACCTATTCAAACGTCTGGACATGATATATGATGGCTTGGCTCTGTGCTTGGGAATGTTGATGATAGCCTTGACTAAAAAATGATCACTGTATGCACATTCAAATACACTAAGATCAGTTACAAAGTCAACCCTGTTTGAGACACATATCTAAAAGAGATCCAGATCTATCTGTAGGCACCTGCACAAATTGATGTAATGATAAACTGTCTAAAAGCTCTATCAGCTTAGTCCTAGCATGATCACCATCTGAGGCTAAAAGGTTACAATTGGCATCACCTGCAATACAAATAGGACAAGATGAGTGAAGAATGATACGCTGAATTTGCAATTCAAGGCAATCCAAATCGGCAGTCACCTGAGCTATGGAATGACCTGGAGGCCTATACAGTGCACACAGGTTAAAATGACGCTGGCGATGAGTGGTGATTGAGAGCCACAGAGTTTCAAGTTTACAATGGTTTGAACCACACACCGACTGGAGCCTCTTAACACTTAACCCTGATCTAGCAAGAACTGCAACACCCCCAAACCCCCTGCCATCTGGACAGTCAGCGCGAGTAAGAGAATATCCAGGGAAGTTAACAAATCTTGAGAGCGTTTCTGGTTTGAGCCAAGTTTCAGATAGAACACATATATCACAGTCATAATAGGACAGATCGTGACGAAGGGACAATATTTTCGGCTTCAATGATCTAACGTTCAGCGAGATAGCACACAAACCCCCATTCCCACCCCCACACGAAGAACCATGAGAGACCACGCCTCCACCACCACACCGCCGCCGACCGCCTCTCCGCCCCCGTGCACGGCCGCGTCCACCGCGCCGTCCCCGCGTGCGCCGGGACCGTCTCCGCTGCGCAGTGTTTACTTCATCATCTGGTAGCACCAGCACCGCGCTGCCAGATCGCTCAGCTGGCGATCCCAATCTGAGCGGGAGCAGCGGCGAAGGACTCGCGATGACGTCACCACTGGTAGAGCTGCGGGATGTCCTCGTCCTGTATCCGCGCCGGTGCGGGATGACCGCGGCCGGAGCAGCAGCCGACATCAGTAGTTTGGCGAAGAAGAGGAGCAGCAGCAGGCGGAGGAGGCCACTATCCATCTCCGAGCCGGCAGGGACCCGTCGAACTCGCTGCAGGCTCGAGCCGAGTTACAGCGCCAGAGTGTCGTCCTGTACCGCACCTGTACCGGGCGCCGGGCGCGTCTGCCACCACAATCCGGCACAGGTTCCCGTGCTCCAGACAGTGGGTCAGGGCCGGGCTGGTAGCCGCAGGCACCAAGTTCAAGGTCAGCTGTCAGCTGGCCGGGTCAGTTGGCCGGCGGGTCTAAACAAAGACCCGTGAGCTGGGGAGTCTCGGCGGCGAGCACCAGGAACTCGACGGCCCATCCTCCACAGAGACAAGACAGGTAAGCCTCTCAGGCTTTCACGCAACACTTCAGCCACTTCAGTCCACATTCACTCGGCCTTATCCAGACAGCTCCCACACGACAAAGGAGAAGGCGGGAGATGTTTGCTCGCGGAAAAGAGGTAAGCGAGCGACCCGCGCGCGTCGCACGTCTGATCGCGGCGCCGCGCGCAAGCCAACTGTGCCCTGCCCTGTGCCCTGCCCTGTGCCCTGCCCTGTGCCCTGCCCTGTGCCCTGCCCTGTGCCCTGCCCTGTGCCCTGCCCTGTGCCCTGCCCTGTGCCCTGCCCTGTGCCCTGCCCTGTGCCCTGCCCTGTGCCCTGTGCCCTGCCCTGTGCCCTGTGCCCTGTGCCCTGTGCCCTGTGCCCTGTGCCCTGTGCCCTGTGCCCTGTGCCCTGTGCCCTGCCCTGTGCCCTGCCCTGTGCCCTGCCCTGTGCCCTGTGCCCTGTGCCCTGTGCCCTGTGCCCTGTGCCCTGTGCCCTGTGCCCTGTGCCCTGTCCTGTGCCCTGTGCCCTGTGCCCTGTGCCCTGTGCCCTGTCCTGTGCCCTGTGCCCTGCCCTGTGCCCTGCCCTGTGCCCTGCCCTGTGCCCTGCCCTGTGCCCTGCCCTGTGCCCTGCCCTGTGCCCTGCCCTGTGTCCTGCCCTGTGCCCTGCCCTGTGCCCTGCCCTGTGCCCTGCCCTGTGCCCTGCCCTGTGCCCTGCCCTGTGCTCTGCCCTGTGCTCTGCCCTGTGCTCTGCCCTGTGCCCTGCCCTGTGCCCTGCCCTGTGCTCTGCCCTGTGCCCTGCCCTGTGCTCTGCCCTGTGCCCTGCCCTGTGCCCTGCCCTGTGCCCTGCCCTGTGCCCTGCCCTGTGCCCTGCCCTGTGCCCTGCCCTGTGCCCTGCCCTGTGCCCTGCCCTGTGCCCTGCCCTGTGCCCTGCCCTGTGCCCTGCCCTGTGCCCTGCCCTGTGCCCTGCCCTGTGCCCTGCCCTGTGCCCTGCCCTGTGCCCTGCCCTGTGCCCTGCCCTGTGCCCTGCCCTGACCTCTGTATGTATATGTTCCGGCAGGTCTGGCCACGAGCTGGTGGTGGTAGACGTTCAGGGTGTCGGAGATCTCTACACCGACCCGCAGATCCACACCGCAGACGGTAAGATCTCTACACCGACCCGCAGATCCACACCACAGACGGTAAGACCTCTACACCGACCCGCAGATCCACACCACCATAGACGGCACGTGGGTGATCACAGCAGCAGCAGCTGGGCTCCTCTGTTATAGACGGCGCCAAGCGGACGACCGAGTCTCGCCCCAGCACTGTGCTGATGTTCCGTTATTGTTTGCTGATGTTCCGTTATTGTGATATAGTGCTGATGTTCCGTTATTGTGTGCTGATGTTCCGTTATTGTGATATAGTGCTGATGTTCCGTTATTGTGTGCTGATGTTCCGTTATTGTGATATAGTGCTGATGTTCCGTTATTGCGATGTGATATATATATGCACTGCTCTAAGATAAATTTGTCTTGTACGTGAGTTGCTGTTTATGTTGAAACCTCCAATGTTAAAGTTGTAAGCGAGGTGCAGCTAATGTCATTGTTTTCCTTCTTTTCGCCCTTTTTCGTTTGCAAACCAGAAGGTCTTCGAGTCAATACGCCGATTGTTCCGAACGTTACTCTAGCCAGCATCTGCTCTTCGTACGGACGGAATGACCTCGCGGTCCGCTCGCCGGTAGGCCTGTTTGTCCCATTCTGGCCGTTCTGACCTCCCCGTCCGTCTGTCGTCTACAGGAGAGAGTTACGGTGATGGTAACCTGGGCACGCGTGGCATGGCGCTCTTCTTCCACTCCCACGTCTGCAACACCATCTGCCACTCGCTGAACCTGACCGCTTTCGACCTGGCGCCCACCGAGAGCAAGGAGCTGTCGGGACAGATACAACAGCAGGTCAGTCAGAGGTCACCTGGCGCCCACCGAGAGCAAGGAGCTTTCGGGACAGATAAAACAGCAGGTCAGTCAGAGGTCACCTGGCGCCCACCGAGAGCAAGGAGCTGTCGGGACAGATAAAACAGCAGGTCAGTCAGAGGGCTCCTGGCGCTCACCGAGAGCAAGGAGCTGTCGGGACAGATACAACAGCAGGTCAGAGGTCACCTGGCGCCCACCGAGAGCAAGGAGCTGTCGGGACAGATAAAACAGCAGGTCAGTCAGAGGTCACCTGGCGCCCACCGAGAGAAAGGAGCTGTCGGGACAGATACAACAGCAGGTCAGTCAGAGGTCACCTGGCGCCCACCGAGAGAAAGGAGCTGTCGGGACAGATACAACAGCAGGTCAACCCAACAGGACCTCATAAGTTTCGCAATCATTCGCCAAGTTTATGTCAATGATTGACCCATTAGCGTACCCAGGATTCACTCCGGGGGGGGGGGGGGGGGATTTTTGCTCAGGGGGGCATAAAGTACCCACACACAAACAATATCACCAGATTTGGCCCACTATATTTTTAAAAGAGCATATTTTCACCATTTTTCTCTCTAAAAAAAAAAAAATCCGACCAAAGGGTCGAAAAAAACAGACCTTCAGACCTTCAGGGGGGGGGGGCAATTGCCCCATTAGTCCCCCCCCCCCCTTGAGTACGCCTATGGATTTCCCCCTGACTTGCTGGAATGGGGCTGGGTTACTGTGATCTTTTAGCGTCTGTTTCGTGGTGGGATTAGATGAAGGTACATTGTACTGTGTTGTTACCTGAAGTCTCTGGTACTGCTGTTGATGACACGTCGAAGGGATGATGAGTCCGGGGTCTAATACGAACCGTATTGGTGGTTCCTTGTGACTTGTCGCTTACCGGCCACAAGCCGGGCAAATCCGATCATCCACTCACCACTAGCGTGCCTAGTTCCATAATGGTGGTTCCTTGTGACTTGTCACTTACCGGCCACAAGCCGAGCAAATCCGATCATCCACTCACCACTAGCGTGCCTAGCTCAAACGTCATGAAAAAAACACCCCTAACGGGAATCGAACCGGCGACCTCCAACTGACTGCCCCGTCCTCCGCCCCGCAGCAACGCAGTAAGACCATGTCTCGCGGTCTGGAGGAGGTCTGCGCCTCGCCGCGGGAGCACGAATTCAACCTGCACGAGTACATGCGCCGTCGCTCGTCCAGCTCGGGCAACTGGAGCGGAGATGACGTCACCAGTCCACTGGTGAGTTACGTCATAGAGGTGTGTGACGTAACTGGAGCGGAGATGACGTCACCAGTCCACTGGTGAGTGACGTCATAGAGGTGTGTGACGTAACTGGAGCGGAGATGACGCCACCAGTCCACTGTGTGAGTTGTGACGTCATATATCGGTCTTCTGACGTCATATGGCCGTTGGCTGTGTCGCCTATTTCTGGGACGGGGTTGCACCTTAGCAAGTGGGTTAATGCTCATAAACTTGCTTTGTGCACGGCAATATCTACGTGATCTGCGCTGTGTAACCCTGGTAGTTGCGGCACCCTTGAGCCCGAATTATCGACATCATCGTGAAACGGGTTTGACCTGCTCCCTTAGTATCACCCTATGGTTACTCTTTGCTGCGACTGCGCTTGCTGCTATTGCTTGTTAACATTTAGTGAACTATTTGATGCGCAAATATGACTACTGCAACACTGATCAGCTGATGTATCAGGACGTGTTTCTGACTGTCTCCGGTCACGCCGATGCCTTCCGTGCAGCTGGGTGTATGTGACACAGTGTCAGGGTGTCAGAGTGTCGGTGTCAGAGTGTCAGAGTGTCGGTGTCAGAGTGTCAGAGTGTCGGTGTCAGGGTGTCAGAGTGTCAGAGTGTCAGGGTGGCAGAGTGTCAGATTGTCAGAGTGTCAGAGTGTCAGAGTGTCAGGGCGTCAGAGTGTCAGAGTGTCAGAGTGTCAGAGTGTCAGAGTGTCAGGGTGTCAGGGTGTCAGGGTGTCAGGGTGTCAGAGTGTCAGAGTGTCAGAGTGTCAGAGTGTCAGAGTGTCAGTGTCAGAGTGTCAGAGTGTCAGGGTGTCAGGGTGTCAGGGTGTCAGGGTGTCAGGGTGTCAGGGTGTCAGGGTGTCAGGGTGTCAGGGTGTCAGAGTGTTCAGAGTGTTCAGAGTGTCAGTGTCAGGGTGTCAGAGTGTCAATGTGTCAATGTGTCAATGTGTCAGGGTGTCAGGGTGTCAGGGTGTCAGAGTGTCAATGTGTCAATGTGTCAAATGTGTCAATGTGTCAGGGTGTCAAGGTGTCAAGGTGTCAAGGTGTCAAGGTGTCAGGGTGTCAGGGTGTCAGGGTGTCAGAGTGTCAGAGTGTCAGAGTGTCAGAGTGTCAGTGTCAGGGTGTCAGAGTGTCAATGTGTCAATGTGTCAATGTGTCAAATGTGTCAATGTGTCAGGGTATCAGAGTGTCAATGTGTCAGTGTCAATGTGTCAATGAGTGTCAGGGTGTCAGGATATCAGAGTATCAGAGTGGCAATGTGTCAATGTGTCAATGTGTCAATGTGTCAATGTGTCAGGGTGTCAGGGTGTCAGAGTGTCAGAGTGTCAGAGTGTCAGAGTGTCAGGGTGTCAGAGTGTCAGGGTGTCAGAGTGTCAGAGTGTCAGAATGTCAGAATGTCAGGGTGGCAGGGTGGCAGAGTGTCAGATTGTCAGATTGTCAGAGTGTCAGAGTGTCAGGGTGTCAGGGTGTCAGTGTCGGAGTGTCGAGTGTCGAGTGTCGAGTGTCAGAGTGTCAGAGTGTCAGAGTGTCAGTGTCAGAGTGTCAGAGTGTCAGTGTCAGTGTCAGAGTGTCAGAGTGTCAGTGTCAGAGTGTCAGAGTGTCCGGGTGTCAGGGTGTCAGCGTGGATTTAACAGCTCGCTGACACGTAACCCCGCCGCCGCTCTCCCCAGGAGGCGTCCTCTCCGCCGCGGTTCTATAGCGACCTCTCGGACTCGGCGCGCGACTCTGCGTTCCTGGCCAAACGCACGCGCTTCATCAGTGAGAGCTCCACCGGCTCCAACGACGCCGCCGCCGACTGTCTGCGGTTCCAGGTCAGTCGGATATACCCGCCCCACCGCCAGCAGGGAGACGTCGGGACACGTGCCACGTGATTTGGGAGGAGTGTTACACTCCAGGTCCTTTTACTTTGCCTAATTCGTCTTCCTTTACTTTATCCTAACTTCGTTATACTTAATGTGTCCTGACTTTGGAGAAAACGGAATGTGTTGCTACTTTGTTGGGTTGATCGACATTGTTTGTGTTGCTACTTTGTTGAGTTGATCGACATTGTTTGTGTTGCTACTTTGTTGAGTTGATCGACATTGTTTGTGTTGCTACTTTGTTGAGTTGATCGACATTGTTTGTGTTGCTACTTTGTTGAGTTGATCGACATTGTTTGTGTTGCTACTTTGTTGAGTTGATCGACATTGTTTGTGTTGCTACTTTGTTGGGTTGATCGACATTGTTTGTGTTGCTACTTTGTTGAGTTGATCGACATTGTTTGTGTTGCTACTTTGTTGAGTTGATCGCCATTGTTTGTGTTGCTACTTTGTTGAGTTGATCGACATTGTTTGCTGTTGCTACTTTGTTGAGTTGATCGACATTGTTTGTGTTGCTACTTTGTTGAGTTGATCGACATTGTTTGTGTTGCTACTTTGTTGAGTTGATCGCCATTGTTTGTGTTGCTACTTTGTTGAGTTGATCGACATTGTTTGTGTTGCTACTTTGTTGAGTTGATCGACATTGTTTGTGTTGCTACTTTGTTGGGTTGATCGACATTGTTTGTGTTGCTACTTTGTTGAGTTGATCGCCATTGTTTGTGTTGCTACTTTGTTGAGTTGATCGACATTGTTTGTGTTGCTACTTTGTTGAGTTGATCGACATTGTTTGTGTTGCTACTTTGTTGGGTTGATCGACATTGTTTGTGTTGCTACTTTGTTGGGTTGATCGACATTGTTTGTGTTGCTACTTTGTTGAGTTGATCGACATTGTTTGTGTTGCTACTTTGTTGAGTTGATCGACATTGTTTGTGTTGCTACTTTGTTGAGTTGATCGACATTGGTTGTGTTGCTACTTTGTTGAGTTGATCGACATTGGTTGTGTTGCTACTTTGTTGAGTTGATCGACATTGTTTGTGTTGCTACTTTGTTGAGTTGATCGACATTGTTTGTGTTGCTACTTTGTTGAGTTGATCGACATTGGTTGTGTTGCTACTTTGTTGAGTTGATCGACATTGTTTGTGTTGCTACTTTGTTGAGTTGATCGACATTGTTTGTGTTGCTACTTTGTTGAGTTGATCGACATTGTTTGTGTTGCTACTTTGTTGAGTTGATCGACATTGTTTGTGTTGCTACTTTGTTGAGTTGATCGACATTGTTTGTGTTGCTACTTTGTTGAGTTGATCGACATTGTTTGTGTTGCTACTTTGTTGAGTTGATCGACATTGTTTGTGTTGCTACTTTGTTGAGTTGATCGACATTGTTTGCTAGTCAGTAACGGAATGTGTTGCTACTTTGTTGAGTTGATCGACATTGTTTGTGGTGCTACTTTGTTGAGTTGATCGACATTGTTTGCTGTTCTGAAATATGTTGAAGCAGGACGGATCTGATCGCCGGGCGATCAGATCAGATACACACATACACTCCGATCGCCGGGCGGGGAGACCATCCCTTTCATCAGTATCGTAATGAGGGGAGCTCATACCTTACCCTAACCCTCCCTCCGCTAGGGCTGTCCTCTGCTGACCTGGTCCTGACTCCTGTACCAGTGGCAGTCCTGGCCGGGCCGGGGTATGACCCATCTGAGCCGGACGTCTCTGCTGACCTGGTCCTGTGTCCTGTACCAGTGGCAGTCCTGGCCGGGCCGGGGTCTGACCCATCTGAGCCGGGCGTCTCTGCTGACCTGGTCCTGGTCCTGTGTCCTGTACCAGTGGCAGTCCTGGCCGGGGCCGGGGTCTGACCCACCTGAGCCGGACGTCTCTGCTGACCTGATCCTGTGTCCTGTACCAGTCTCAGTCCTGGCCGGGGTCTGACCCACCTGAGCCGGGCGTCTCTGCTGACCTGGTACTGTGTCCTGTGTCCTGTACCAGTGGCAGTCCTGGCCGAGGCCGGGTTCTGACCCATCTGAGCCGGACGTCTCTGCTGACCTGGTCCTGTGTCCTGTACCAGTGTCAGTCCTGGCCGGGGTCTGACCCACCTGAGCCGGGCGTCTCTGCTGACCTGGTCCTGTGTCCTGTACCAGTGCCAGTCCTGGCCGGGGTCTGACCCACCTGAGCCGGGCGTCTCTGCTGACCTGGTCCTGTGTCCTGTACCAGTGTCAGTCCTGGCCGGGGCCGGGGTCTGACCCATCTGAGCCGGGCGTCTCTGCTGACCTGGTCCTGTGTCCTGTACCAGTCTCAGTCCTGGCCGGGGTCTGACCCTCCTGAGCCGGACGTCTCTGCTGACCTGGTCCTGTGTCCTGTACCAGTGCCGGTCCTGGCCGGGGCCGGGGTCTGACCCTCCTGAGCCGGGCGTCTCTGCTGACCTGGTCCTGTGTCCTGTACCAGTCTCAGTCCTGGCCGGGGTCTGACCCTCCTGAGCCGGACGTCTCTGCTGACCTGGTCCTGTGTCCTGTACCAGTGCCGGTCCTGGCCGGGGCCGGGGTCTGACCCACCTGAGCCGGGCGTCTCTGCTGACCTGGTCCTGTGTCCTGTACCAGTGCCGGTCCTGGCCGGGGCCGGGGTCTGACCCATCTGAGTCGGGCGTCTCTGCTGGCCTGGTCCTGTGTCCTGTATCAGTGGCAGTCCTGGCCGAGGTCTGACCCACCTGAGCCGGGCGTCTCTGCTGACCTGGTCCTGTGTCCTGTACCAGTGTCACTCCTGGCCGGGGTCTGACCCACCTGAGCCGGGCGTCTCTGCTGACCTGGTCCTGTGTCCTGTACCAGTGCCGGTCCTGGCCGGGGCCGGGGTCTGACCCATCTGAGCCGGGCGTCTCTGCTGACCTGTCCCTGTGTCCTGTACCAGTGGCAGTCCTGGCCGGGGTCTGACCCACCTGAGCCGGGCGTCTCTGCTGACCTAGTCCTGTGTCCTGTACCAGTGGCAGTCCTGGCCGGGGTCTGACCCACCTGAGCCGGGCGTCTCTGCTGACCTAGTCCTGTGTCCTGTACCAGTGGCAGTCCTGGCTGGGGTCTGACCCACCTGAGCCGGGCGTCTCTGCTGGCCTGGTCCTGTGTCCTGTATCAGTGGCAGTCCTGGCCGAGGTCTGACCCACCTGAGCCGGGCGTCTCTGCTGACCTGGTCCCGTGTCCTGTACCAGTGGCAGTCCTGGCCGGGGTCTGACCCACCTGAGCCGGGCGTCTCTGCTGACCTGGTCCTGTGTCCTGTACCAGTGTCAGTCCTGGCCGGGGCCGGGGTCTGACCCATCTGAGCCGGGCGTCTCTGCTGACCTGGTCCTGTGTCCTGTACCAGTGCCGGTCCTGGCCGGGGCCGGGGTCTGACCCATCTGAGCCGGGCGTCTCTGCTGACCTGTCCCTGTGTCCTGTACCAGTGGCAGTCCTGGCCGGGGTCTGACCCACCTGAGCCGGGCGTCTCTGCTGACCTAGTCCTGTGTCCTGTACCAGTGGCAGTCCTGGCCGGGGTCTGACCCACCTGAGCCGGGCGTCTCTGCTGACCTAGTCCTGTGTCCTGTACCAGTGGCAGTCCTGGCCGGGGTCTGACCCACCTGAGCCGGGCGTCTCTGCTGACCTGGTCCTGTGTCCTGTACCAGTGTCAGTCCTGGCCGGGGCCGGGGTCTGACCCACCTGAGCCAGGCGTCTCTGCTGACCTGGTCCTGTGTCCTGTACCAGTGCCAGTCCTGGCCGGGGCCGGGGTCTGACCCTCCTGAGCCGGGTGTCTCTGCTGACCTGGTCCTGTGTCCTGTACCAGTGCCGGTCCTGGCCGGGGCCGGGGTCTGACCCACTTGAGCCGGACGTCTCTGCTGACCTGGTACTGTGTCCTGTGTCCTGTACCAGTGTCAGTCCTGGCCGGGGCCGGGGTCTGGCCCTCCTGAGCCGGGCGTCTCTGCTGACCTAGTCCTGTGTCCTGTACCAGTGGCAGTCCTGGCCGGGGCCGGGGTCTGACCCACCTGAGCCGGGCGTCTCTGCTGACCTGGTCCTGTGTCCTGTACCAGTGCCGGTCCTGGCCGGGGCCGGGGTCTGACCCATCTGAGTCGGGCGTCTCTGCTGACCTGGTCCTGGTCCTGTACCAGTGCCAGTCCTGGCCGGGGCCGAGGTCTGACCCACCTGAGCCGGGCGTCTCTGCTGACCTGGTCCTGTGTCCTGTACCAGTGCCGGTCCTGGCCGGGGCCGGGGTCTGACCCATCTGAGCCGGGCGTCTCTGCTGACCTGGTCCTGGTCCTGTACCAGTGCCAGTCCTGGCCGGGGCCGGGGTCTGACCCACCTGAGCCGGGCGTCTCTGCTGACCTGGTCCTGTGTCCTGTACCAGTGCCGGTCCTGGCCGGGGCCGGGGTCTGACCCACCTGAGCCGGGCGTCTCTGCTGACCTGGTCCTGTGTCCTGACTCCTGTACCAGTGTCAGTCCTGGCCGGGGCCGGGGTCTGACCCACTTGAGCCGGACGTCTCTGCTGACCTAGCCCTGTGTCCTGACTCCTGTGCCAGTGCCGGTCCTGGCCGGGGCCGGGGTCTGACCCTCCTGAGCCGGGCGTCTCTGCTGACCTGGTCCTGTGTCCTGTACCAGTCTCAGTCCTGGCCGGGGTCTGACCCACCTGAGCCGGACGTCTCTGCTGACCTGGTCCTGTGTCCTGTACCCTGTACCAGTCTCAGTCCTGGCCGGGGTCTGACCCACCTGAGCCGGGCGTCTCTGCTGACCCTGCCTCCCCGGCCGGCCACCACACCATCCTCGCCTTCCAGCCGCCCGGCGAGCTGCACCCGCTGCTGCGACACGGCTGCAGTCGCGACGCAGAGGCCCTCCTGTTCCAGGTATACAACATGGCCACAGACAGACATGGCCAGGTAGCCACAGACGGCCGCGGCTGGCACCGAGAGCTGTGTTTAGCTACACGGCCCTGTTCCCGGTGCTCACGTTAACGACGGCACCGAGCAGCTGCTGTCATATCTGCCGCCGGTCCTGCTACGGCGACCCTAAACCCCAAAACACCGCCACCGGCCCTGCTACGGTGTCACTAAACCACAAAACACCGCCTCCGGTCCTGCTACGGCGACCCTAAACCCCAAAACACCGCCGCCGGTCCTGCTACGGCGACCCTAAACCCCAAAACACCGCCTCCGATCCTGCTACGGCGTCCCTAAACCCCAAAACACCGCCTCCGGTCCTGCTACGGCGTCCCTAAACCCCAAAACACCGCCTCCGGTCCTGCTACGGCGACCCTAAACCCCAAAAAACCGCCTCTGGTCCTGCTACGGCGTCCCTAAACCCTAAAACACCGCCTCCGGTCCTGCTACGGCGTCCCTAAACCCCAAAACACCGCCTCCGGTCCTGCTACGGCGACCGTAAACCCCAAAACACCGCCTCCGGTCCTGCTACGGCGACCGTAAACCCCAAAACACCGCCTCCGGTCCTGCTACGGCGTCCCTAAACCCCAAAACACCGCCTCCGGTCCTGCTACGGCGACCCTAAACCCCAAAAAACCGCCTCCGGTCCTGCTACGGCGACCCTAAACCCCAAAACACCGCCGCCGGTCCTGCTACGGCGACCGTAAACCCCAAAACACCGCCTCCGGTCCTGCTACGGCGTCCCTATACCCCAAAACACCGCCTCTGGTCCTGCTACGGCGACCCTAAACCCCAAAACACCACCTCCGGTCCTGCTACGGCGACCCTAAACCCCAAAACACCGCCTCCGGTCCTGCTACGGCGTCACTAAACCCCAAAACACCGCCTCCGGTCCTGCTACGGCGTCCCTAAACCCCAAAAACACCGCCTCCGGTCCTGCTACGGCGAGCCTAAACCCCAAAACACCGCCTCCTGTCCTGCTACGGCGACCCTAAACCCCAAAACACCGCCTCCGGTCCTGCTACGGCGACCCTAAACCCCAAAACACCGCCTCCGGTCCTGCTAATTGGATTATGTGGCTGATACCAGTGAACAGTCAACCAGGAATTGTTGGGATTGGAAGTGGCGCCTCAGATTTTCGAAATTGCCGTGGATTTTATCACGTACTTGACATATTTCAGATGTCAAAGTTCATGCTTCAAACCTGGCTGATAATTTGTCCCAATAGTGGTTATGGGTGGAGCTTTCTGTAACCGATCCTTTTCCCGAGTGATGGCCGCATTTCCTGGCTTCCGACACTCCGTGGTTGAATAGAGCCCGCAGTCGCGACATCATCTCTATCACTGTGACGTCACATGTGTATCACTGTGACGCCACATCTGTGTATCACTGTGACGTTTGACAGGAGGTGATCAGCAACAAGCAGCGGCCGTCCAACATCGAGGCGGAGGTGTCCCGGATCGCCACCGCAGAGGCGCCATCTATCCTCGGACAGATACACTTCGACTTGGCCAAATACCACGAGGTGGGTCTGATGATATGACTGCATCGGACATCAGTGTGCTGTGTTCGGATTTGTGCTGGGAAGCTTGCTATGTTGCCTCATGGTTCCGCTTCCTCAGTCTTGATCAAGACAATGGAATGGGTGGAGCTTGAAAACTTACTGTCCGACCTGCCGACCTTTAACCCTATTCCCTGCGGGGGCAGATTCTGCCCCTCCCGGTGGTTTTTCACTTGCCGCTTCTAAACCGTTAGGCCTAGCGTCCTGAAACTTCGTGACTTTCCCAAAATTGAATGGCGCGTGTTGTGTCAATTTTGAGAGATAAAAAATTGTCCAGCTGAGGCGGTTCCAGGCCCCTGTTTTGGGGAGGGTGTTACGAATGCGGTTTTGCGGCGCATACTTCCTTCGTGGTTTGCAGTGCAATAAATGCGTCAGAAACAATTTCAATGCAATATGCATCATAGATACTGGGATTGTACATATTTTGGGGGCAGAGGCGCATTCAGGTAAAACAAAATGGGGGGCGATACCCACCCTCAAATTAGGTTCAACTTCAAATTAGTAAAATGATAACAGCGTTATGCGCATGGTGCCCCCATGTTTTTTACCTGGATCCGCCTATGCGCAATATATCAAATTTAATAAATTACAGCATATAATGCCCACATGTGATGTTCATGTCGTCCCAAACAATCACGAACAGCACATATTTTTTTCCAGAAAATCCACCTATTTTACATTCCCTGAATACGCCTATTATTTTTTATTTTGTTTTTGTGTTTGTCTTATATTAAAGACCAGTACATTTGAAGCTCAAAAACGTTTGGAGCGTGAAAATCAGTCGAGCCACATGGCCGCAATGACCTTTCATAAAACAGCCAAAATTTTCGCATTTTTTGCCCCCTGGCCCCCTATTTTTGAACAAAACAAATTTCGGGGTCCAAAAAGAGAGATCTTGTCATGACGAATCGAATGGCGTTTTCCCATCGAAATCGACCGAGCGGTTCTCGAGATCTCGGGGGGGGGGGGGGCAGAATCTACCCCCCCCCCCCGCAGGTTAACGTAATTCTGGCCGCCCGCAGGGAATAGGGTTAAAGCTTTTGATTTATGAAAACAAATACTTTCTTGTGTCAATTTCAATGGCCCGACTTTGAAGTTTTCTGTGAAGGTATCGGAATTTCTCGTCTGTTTTTCGCCTCTGTTACACACAGCCCGGCTCGGCCACCAGCTGCCCATAACTCCTCTGCCTCCAGGTGGGGCGGTTCCTGGGGACGACATACAGTGCAGTGTTACACATACAGTGGCCCGGCTCCGCCACCAGCTGCCCATAACTCCTCTGCTGGTCTGCCTCCAGGTGGGGCGGTTCCTGGGGACGACATACAGTGCAGTGTTACACATACAGTGGTCCGGCTCCGCCACCAGCTGCCCATAACTCCTCTGCTGGTCTGCCTCCAGGTGGGGCGGTTCCTGGACAACAAGCTGGCCGAGTACGACAGGTCTGCCGGCATGTTTCACCTGGAACGGGCCGTGGACTGCGGGGTCATGGAGGCCATAGTGACGCTGGCAGATATCCGCCTGGGACGACCTCACGACCTGCTCTCTGATGTCCAGGTGAGGGGGAGGTCAGATGTCCAGGTGAGGGGAGGTGGGGTCAGATGTCCAGGTGAGGGGGAGGTCAGATATCCAGGTAAGTGGAGGTGCGGTCAGATGTCCAGGTGAGGGGAGGTCAGATGTCCAGGTGAGGGGAGGTGGGGTCAGATGTCCAGGTGAGGGGGAGGTCAGATGTCCAGGTGAGTGAGAGGTGCGGTCAGATGTCCAGGTGAGGGGGAGGTCAGATGTCCAGGTGAGGGAGAAGAAGGGAGGGTATCAGATGTCTAGGTAAGGAGGTGAAGGGATGTCGGATGTCCAGGTAAGGGGTGAAGGGGATGTCCGATGTCCACGTAAGGGTGAGGGGATGGCGGATGTCCAGGGGAGGGGATAGCAGGTGTCCAGGTAAGGGGAGGGTGACGGGCAGACGGGAGTGAGAAGTGAAGTGGTACGGTTTAGGTGCGGAGATTGGATGGCTGTGCTGTTGCGGGTTGTGACAGTGGTGGAGACTGGTGCGGGTTGTGACAGTGGTGGAGACTGGTGCGGGTTGTGACAGTGGTGGAGACGAGTGCGGGTTGTGACAGTGGTGGAGACGGGTGCGGGTTGTGACAGTGGTGGAGACGAGTGCGGGTTGTGACAGTGGTGAAGATGGGTGCGGGTTGTGACAGTGGTGGAGACGGGTGCGGGTTGTGACAGTGGTGGAGATGGGTGCGGGTTGTGACAGTGGTGGAGACGAGTGCGGGTTGTGACAGTGGTGGAGACGGGTGCGGGTTGTGACAGTGGTGGAGACGAGTGCGGGTTGTGACAGTGGTGGAGACGGGTTGTGACAGTGGTGGAGACGAGTGCGGGTTGTGACAGTGGTGGAGACGGGTTGTGACAGTGGTGGAGATGGGTGCGGGTTGTGACAGTGGTGGAGACGAGTGGGGGTTGTGACAGTGGTGGAGACGGGTTGTGACAGTGGTGGAGACGAGTGCGGGTTGTGACAGTGGTGGAGACGAGTGCGGGTTGTGACAGTGGTGGAGACGGGTTGTGACAGTGGTGGAGATGGGTGCGGGTTGTGACAGTGGTGGAGACGAGTGCGGGTTGTGACAGTGGTGGAGACGGGTTGTGACAGTGGTGGAGATGGGTGCGGGTTGTGACAGTGGTGGAGACGAGTGCGGGTTGTGACAGTGGTGGAGATGAGTGCGGGTTGTGGCGGTGGTGGAGATAGGTGCGGGTTGTGACAGTGGTGGAAACGAGTGCGGGTTGTGACAGTGGTGGAGATGAGTGCGGGTTGTGACGGTGGTGGAGATGGGTGCGGGTTGTGACAGTGGTGGAGATG
The DNA here is from genome assembly GCA_036785665.1 of Chirona hameri. Classification (NCBI taxonomy): domain Eukaryota; kingdom Metazoa; phylum Arthropoda; class Thecostraca; order Balanomorpha; family Balanidae; genus Chirona; species Chirona hameri. Next base: position 159,554 of record JAXIVJ010000526.1, read on the forward strand.
GGTGCGGGTTGTGACAGTGGTGGAGACGAGTGCGGGTTGTGACAGTGGTGGAGATGGGGGCGGGTTGTGACAGTGGTGGAGACGGGTGCGGGTTGTGACACTGGTGGAGACGGGTGCGGGTTGTGAGAGTGGTGGAGACGGGTGCGGGTTGTGACAGTGGTGGAGATGTGTGCGGGTTGTGACAGTGGTGGAGATGGGTGCGGGTTGTGACAGTGGTGGAGACGAATGCGGGTTGTGCCAGTGGTGGAGATGGGGGCGGGTTGTGACAGTGGTGGAGACGGGTGCGGGTTGTGACAGTGGTGGAGATGGGTGCGGGTTGTGACAGTGGTGGAGATGGGTGCGGGTTGTGACAGTGGTGGAGACGGGTGCGGGTTGTGACAGTGGTGGAGACGGGTTGTGACAGTGGTGGAGACAGGTGCGGGTTGTGACAGTGGTGGAGACGGGTGCGGGTTGTGACAGTGGTGGAGAGGGGTTGTGACAGTGGTGGAGACGGGTGCGGGTTGTGACAGTGGTGGAGACGGGTGCGGGTTGTGACAGTGGTGGAGACGGCTGCAGTAACGGCCGTCGGATGCTGTTATCACAGTTGCTAGTCACCGTGGCACTATGAGTTACATTGCAGATGTCCAGTGTGATTTACTGTGGCCGCCGCTGTCTGTCACGTGCCTGCCTGGTTAGGTGTCTTCTGATGTCGTTGCTTCGCCGCCTCCCCGTCATGCTCCGCCCTGGCCCCACATGACTATGTGTCCGGCCTAACTCATAACATCCAGTCTCATAACATCCAATGTTTTGCCTGCCCCTGTCTCTGCCCCTGCCTCTGCCCCTTCCCCTGCCTCTGCCCCTGCCTCTGCCCCTGCCTCTGCCCCTGCCTCTGCCCCTGCCTCTGCCCCTGCCCCTGTCCCTGCCCCTGCCCCTGCCTCTGCCTCTGCCTCTGCCCCTGCCTCTTCCCCTGCCTCTGCCCCTGCCTCTGCCCCTGCCTCTGCCCCTGCCTCTACCCCTGTCTCTGCCCCTGCCTCTGCCCCTGCCTCTACCCCTGTCTCTGCCCCTGCCTCTGCCCCTGCCTCTGCCCCTGCCTCTGCCCCTGCCTCTGCCTCTTCCCCTGCCTCTGCCTCTGCCTCTGCCTCTTCCCCTGCCTCTGCCCCTGCCTCTACCCCTGCCTCTGTCCCTGTCTGCCCCTGTCTCTGCCCCTGCCTCTGCCCCTGTCGCCATGTGACCCCATCACTCTCTCCTCAGGTGGATGATGCCCCTGAGAACCGTGCTGGCGGCGTCTCGCTGCCGTGTCCCCATGTGACCCCATCACTCTCTCCTCAGGTGGAGGATACCCCGGAGAACCGTGCTGTTGTTGTTGTTGTCTTCTCGGGTCGGCCCTACGGCCGACCGTAGCCCAAAGGCTCTCGGTGAGCCAGGTAGCCCCGGGCCAAGGCCGCCACGGCCCCGCCGTCTCGCAGCTGCTTCGGGTCTGGATGGATAGTCCCGAAGATACGGAGACGAGCGCCCGCCAGGCAGGGCACCTCAGCAGGACGTGCTCCGGCGTGTCAGGCTCCTCCCTACACACCTGACAGAGCGCCGCCGGGCACGCGAGATCGCTGCACTGCTGGCAGCCCCGGGTCGGTTGACGGCCGATTCGGTGCAGATAACTCTGCGAGCGGGTCCAGTGACCCGCCCGCAGCTGGTGCACATTGACGGCGTCGTCTCGCTCATCGGAGAGGACCGGTTTCGGGAGCCGGCCTCCCATGATCCGCTTGAACAGGCATTCAGGCCAGCGACATCGCCAGGCCAGAGAGGCGGCGCGGCCGACTGCCTTGGTGAGGCTGCGGACGTCCACAGGAACATCTTCCTGCGGAAGGCTGGAGGCCCCCTTGGCCAGCTCGTCCGCCCTTTCATTTCCGGGTAGTCCACAGTGTGCCGGGACCCATTGTAGGAGCACCCGACTACCCCCCGCCGCGGTTGCCAGGAGCAGGCGCCAGATCGTCGCCCCCAGCGCGGTCGTCTGCCCTCCGGCGCCGCTCGCGAGTGTGGCGAGCGCGGCCTGGGAGTCCGTGCATACGACCACCGGGCTCTCGCCCAGGTCGTCCCCCATCTGTTGCACCGCCTCCAGCGACACGCGTATCGCCACCAACTCGGCGCGCGTGCTGCTGCATACCACGCCGGCCGGCGCTTGGACCTCTTGTTCCGCACCGGACGGGAGGGCGATCAGGGCACCACCTCCCCCGGCCGTGACTCCGCCCTCCGCCGATCCGTCGCTCCAGATCCACTCGGCATCCTCCGGCAGGGTTGCCAGGTGCTCCTCGGCAGCCGCCCGACGTACTTCGCCGGGGGCCGTCCTCCGGATGTCGGCGCCGATATCCAGCCGGATGCTGACTCCGCTGCAGTCCAGCCACGGCGGGATAGTGGTGTGCAGTCGCTCCTCCACGGGGACCCCGCTCACGCCCGCACGCGCGGCGGCTACCGCTCCGACGTCTCGCCACCCGGTGGTGGTCAGGAGGCGCCGCGGAACCACCGCCTCAGCGACCGCGCGGAGGGGGTCGTCCGTGTTCTGGGACGCCGCCGTTCCGGAAAGCCTCGCGGCCAACACTTCCCGGCGTGCCCGTACGGGGACCATGCCGGCCTCCGCCATGAGTGGGTTCCTCGGTGTACTCACGGGGCAGCCGGTCACGGCCCGCGCCACCGCGCGCATCTCCCGTTCGAGAAGCTCCACGTGCGACTCCGACGCCGCCGGGAGCCAGGCCGCGGCCGCGTATTCGAGCGCTCCACGGACGTATCCGTTGACGACTGTCCGCAGCTGCGGCTCACGCAGCCCCCACGAGCGTCCGGTCAGCTTGCGAAGCTGGGCCACACGCGGCTTCACCTTGCGGAGGCGCACACAGTGTTCTCCGAAGTGGAGCTGTCTATCGAAGGTCACTCCGAGAAGGTGGAGATGCCGTCCTCCCTGGACACGCGCCCCGTCCACCCTGAGTGTGAAGCTGCGGGCGTTCTCGTACCGTTGGGACAGCACCAGGGTCTGTGTCTTGCTGCCCGCTAGCTTCATTTTCCACTTCCTGGCCCACCCCGTCATCACGTCCGCGGCTTGTTGGGCGCGGTCTCTGGCCTGTTCGATGGTACCGCCGTAGCTCAGAGTCGCCGTGTCATCGGCGTACATGAAGACGGAGGTGTTGGGGACTTGCTGCAGCGCTGCCACCAGGTCCGCCGACCACAGGATGAACAGGGTCGGGGCGAGCACTGATCCCTGGGGCAGGCCCGCTCGGAACGGGCGGCTCGTGCTGCGCACGCCGTTAACCTCCGCACACGCGCGTCGGTCACGCAGGAAGTGGAAGATCCACGAGACGAGGCAGCGTCGGAGGTGGTGTGACATCTTCAGTCGAAGCATCTGATGGTCGATGACGTCGTAGGCCCGGGAGAAGTCATACGCCGTGAGGACGAATCTGGCGGCTGTCTTGCCGTCGACTGGGCGTCCCCTCGGGCGTGGTCGGTTCCATCCATCCTGAACTTCTTGGATTATGCGTCCAAGGTTCTCCTCAGCGGAGCGGCCTCGCCGGAAGCCAACTTGCTCCGCCGGGATGGTGTCGTCGCGCTCCAGTATGTGGGTGACTCTTGCCGCCACCATCCGCTCCGTCAGCTTGGCTACGTGGCTGGTGAGCGAGATGGGGCGGTAACTGGCGACGTCCGATGGATTCTTCCCGGCCTTCGGGATGGGGATGATAATGGCCCTTCTCCAGACTGACGGGACCTCCGCGGTGCGCCAGGACATATTGATGAGGCGCAGCAAAGCATCCTGGGCGAGGGGTCCCAGATGCTGTAGATGCTCCGTGCATACGCCATCTGCCCCGGGTGCTTTCTTGGCCTTCATCCTCCGCAGCTGGTCCATCATCTCTTGCATGGAGAAGGGTTGACAGGCGTCGCTCCGTTGACCCTCACAGATGCAGGGGCGTGCTTTGGCGCTCTTCAGCTCCGCCTTCACTGCTCGGTCGCGCCTCCGGTTACGGGTGTGACGGCTGACGCTGGCGTACGTACGGACGAACGCCTCGGCCTTGGCACGGTCCTCCGCGACCAGCTGACCGCGGTCCCCGTTTACCGCCTGGCCGGGGCAGACGTCCACCACCGCGCCCTCCATTCTCCGGAGCATCTTGGTCACGCGACCCAATGCAGAGGGCCGGTTTAATTCGTTAATTTAATAATTTTGCTCGCGGCGTCTCGCTGCCGTGTCGCCATGTGACCCCATCACTCTCTCCTCAGGTGGAGGATACCCCTGATAACCGTGCTCGCGGCGTCTCACTGCCGTGTCCCCATGTGACCCCATCACTCTCCTCAGGTGGAGGATACCCCTGATTACCGTGCTCGCGGCGTCTCACTGCTGGAGCGTGCCGCCAGCGCCGGGCACCGCGCCTCCATGGTGGACCTGGCGCGCTGCTATGAGCTGGGAACGTACCTGGCTGGCGGCGACGCCGACAGAGACTGGAGCCGGGCTGTGCACTGGTGAGTCTGAACGCCGGCGGCGACGCCGACAGAGACTGGAGCCGGGCTGTGCACTGGTGAGTCTGAACGCTGGGGGCGACGCCGACAGAGACTGGAGCCGGGCTGTGCACTGGTGAGTCTGAACGCCGGCGGCGACGCCGACAGGGACTGGAGCCGGGCTGTGCACTGGTGAGTCTGAACGCCGGCGGCGACGCCGACAGAGACTGGAGCCGGGCTGTGCACTGGTGAGTCTGAACGCCGGCGGCGACACCGACAGGGACTGGAGCCGGGCTGTGCACTGGTGAGTCTGAACGCCGGCGGCGACGCCGACAGAGACTGGAGCCGGGCTGTGCACTGGTGAGTCTGAACGCCGGCGGCGACGCCGACAGAGACTGGAGCCGGGCTGTGTACTGGTGAGTCTAAACGCCGGCGGCGACGCCGACAGAGACTGGAGCCGGGCTGTGCACTGGTGAGTCTGAACGCCGGCGGCGACGCCGACAGAGACTGGAGCCGGGCTGTGCACTGGTGAGTCTGAACGCCGGCGGCGACGCCGGCAGACTGGAGCCGGGCTGTGCACTGGTGAGTCTGAACGCTGGCGGCGACGCCGACAGAGACTGGAGCCCGGCTGTGCACTGGTGAGTCTGAACGCTGGCGGCGACGCCGACAGAGACTGGAGCCGGGCTGTGCACTGGTGAGTCTGAACGCTGTTACGAGCGGGGGGGGGGGGGCTGAAGAGCGATCTGTGCACTGGTGAGTCTGAACGCTGGCGGCGACGCCGACAGAGACTGGAGCCGGGCTGTGCACTGGTGAGTCTGAACGCTGGCGGCGACGCCGACAGAGACTGGAGCCGGGCTGTGCACTGGTGAGTCTGAACGCTGGCGGCGACGCCGACAGAGACTGGAGCCGGGCTGTGCACTGGTGAGTCTGAACGCTGGCGGCGACGCCGACAGAGACTGGAGCCGGGCTGTGCACTGGTGAGTCTGAACGCTGCTTCGAGCTGGGAGGCTGAGGAGCGATCTGTGCAAACTAGGATTAATTGAGCTTATTGGAACAGTGTCTTTGAAAGACTGTTATACAAGATAAAGGTTATGATTCACCAACTCTCACTTATATTTTAAGGCTAGCTTTGTATCTCCCTCCCTAACTTGTTTGCTGCTCATGCACTTCCCTGGCTGAAAAGCCTCACAATTGAGACTGCAACGTAAACTGACGCCTGCACATGTGCCAGCATAATACAGAGACCCAACCTGGGACTAACTGCTGTATGTCTGTCTGTCTGTAGGTGCGCGCTGGCGGCCGAGGCCGATGTGGAGGAGAATGCCGCGGCCGAGGAGCCGACCTACCTGCTGTTAGGCCGCTCCGCCGAGATGCTAAAGTCGGGCGGGCCGCGGCTGGAGCCCGACTACAACAGGGCGGCCGAGCTGTTCACAACGGCAGCGGAGAAGGCCTCGGCGGCCATGAAGGGCCGGGCCGCTAACAGGTACTTCATGGAGGCGGAGGAGTGCTGGGCGCTGGCCGAGGATGGAGGCGAAGAGTGAGGCGGCCATGAAGGGCCGGGCCCCCAACAGGTACTTCATGGAGGCGGAGGAGTGCTGGGCGCTGGCCGAGGATTGAGGCGAAGAGTGAGGCGGCCATGAAGGGCCGGGCCCCCAACAGGTACTTCATGGAGGCGGAGGAGTGCTGGGCGCTGGCCGAGGATGGAGGCGAAGAGTGAGGCGGCCATGAAGGGCCGGACCCCCAACAGGTACTTCATGGAGGCGGAGGAGTGCTGGGCACTGGCCGAGGATGAAGGCGAGGAGTGAGGCGGCCATGAAGGGCCGGGCCCCCAACAGGTACTTCATGGAGGCGGAGGAGTGCTGGGCGCTGGCCGAGGATGGAGACTAGGAGTGAGGGGGTCCGCCGAGAGAAAGGGGGACTCCCCCTGTAAAGGGAGGGAGTCTCGTGCAGGGAGGGGGACTCACATGAAGTGAGGGGGACTTGCATGGAGCGGAAGGGACTGCCGTGGATCGAAGGAGAGGCTCTCGTGGAAGGAGCCGGCGGCCCCGCCTGCGCTGCTCTGTACAGTGAACGTTACAGCTGCGCTCCTGCTGCTCTCCTGCTGTCCTGTTGGCGGCTGACGCGACGTGGCTGACGCCGTGACGCCGTGCTGACGCCGTGCTGACGCCGTGACGCCGTGCTGACGCCGTGATCCCGTGTCTTCTGTCGCGCCACCAGACGGCTGCGGTAGCCGGCGTTGCTCTCCATCCCTCGCCCTCATTATCTCCCAACCCCGCCGAGAGTTCGTTCGTTCCTCGTGCGCGTGCATTCTCGTGCTTGTGAGCTCGTGCTCGCGGGCGCACGTGCATGTGTGTATTTCTTGTTCATGTGAGCTCGTGCTCATACGCGTGCGTATGAGCTCGCGCTCACGTGCGTGTGTACTCGCGCTCACGTGCGTGTGTACTCGCGCTCACGTGCGTATGAGCTCGCGCTCACGTGCGTGTGTACTCGTGCTCACGTGCGTGTGTACTCGTGCTCACGTGCGTGTGTACTCGCGCTCACGTGCGTGTGTACTCGCGCTCACGTGCGTATGAGCTCGCGCTCACGTGCGTGTGTACTCGTGCTCACGTGCGTGTGTACTCGTGCTCACGTGCGTGTGTACTCGTGCTCACGTGCGTGTGTACTCGTGCTCATGTGTGTGTGTACTCGTGCGCGCGCGTGCGTGCGTTGTGTGTGTGTGTGTGTTTATTCTCATACGGGCTGTGTACATAGTTGAGCCATCTATCGGCGCGTGGCTGTCGTTTTAGCCTGCGCGCGCTGCGGAGGTGCTAACGGTGATACTGCTGTTGTCGAGGTTCGCCCTCCCTCTCTCTGGCCAGTCGTAAAACGTACAAAAAAAGTTCAACGATCAACTCACTCACGCGCTCGCTGCGTGGCCCGTGGCATGGTTGTGGGCGCGGCCGTGGGCGCGGGGCTTGTGGGGTCGTATTGGGTATTATATGGATTGGCGGAGGGTCAGGGCTGGATTGCGTATTGCTGTGTTTGCTCAGAGGTCATTTGTGTGTATGTGTGGTCGGTCTAGCAGACACGGGCAGTGTCCGACGCGGCTGGCTGTTATGACGTCACCAGTTATCCTATGTGACGTCACGTGTGTGGCGTCACGGCGTGACAGTGCTGTGCCTGCGGACGAGCGCTGCTTGGTTTGGATCGCGGTGGCGAGACGAAGCTCGTCTGCAGCTGCGCAGCGTATACATGTACACGCCGGCGTACCTGGCGCAGAGCGCCTACTGCTGGCGGCGGTCAGGAGAAGAAGAAGAAGAAGTGGTTTATTTCCGAGCGGGCTGTGCGTCGGCGACGTGTCGGCTGCCGCGGCGCCGTCTTAGGTCAAGACAGTGACGCCACCGCTGACTGGAGTCCGCCGCGCAGCCATCGACGGAAACGTGTCGTCGCGTCTTTATTGTGTACAAAGTCTATGGCAAACTAGGAGCGGTCTTGGTGGTGCGAGACCGGATGCCAGGTAAATGGCAGCAGTACACCAAATCTATGAACGAACTGCGTCATCAAATGTCTTATGCGTTGACGGCAGGAGTATCTGTGTTTATCCTGTGATTGCGGTGTTCCCGAATATGTTGCTGCGACGGCGGGACATTTCTCGGCTGTGTGCGCGTGCGCGTGTGCGTGTCTCCATCTGTTTGCCCTGTCCTGGCCGGGTGTGTGTTGCTCCAGGCGGCCTGCGGGCAGCAGGCGGCGCCTCGGAGGTTCCTGCGGGCAGCAGGCGGCGCGCCAGGCGGTTCCTGTGTAGTCCCGTGTCGTGTACCTACGTCGTGAAATAAAGACATAGCTGGGCGCGTTCCCCGGTCTCTGGTGATGGGATGGCGGTGGTGGAGGGGGTCAGAGCCGGGAACCAGTGGATGTGTACCCACTCAGTAAACAGACCGACGTCGGTCTCGGTAAACATGCCGACGTGACAGACTTGATACTCGCAGGTCACGTGCGCGATACAGCGGCCCAAAATCCATTAATGGCTGCCGATACTGAGGGGGGGGGGGGGGGGCAAAATAAACCTTCCAGGGGGAAACCAAGTTACCATTTTGAAGGAGCGGGCCCCCGCCGTCAGATGGTGCCGGCCGGACGTGGATACTGTGCCGCATAGCAGGATACTGCGCCGCACAGCACTGAGGCACGCCACCTAGTGGCGGCTTGTGGTGACGTCACAGTCGGAGGTCACCGCAACGGCCAGTCAGCGGTGGCCTGGCCGGCTGGGACCAAACTACGGAATTATCGTACGATTTTGACCCCAAGGCAATGCCCCGATCGCATTGCCGGTCTCTAGTTAAGTACCTGCATCTTTCAGTAAAAAGAAAGGATTGAACGATACAGGTTTGAAAATTACATGCAATTTGAGCTAAGAATAAACTAGAGGCCGGCAATGCGATCGGGGCATTGCCGTGGGGTCAAAATCGTAATTTGGTTTTACCCCCTGGGGGGTTTATTTTGCCCCCCTCAGGATCAGCGGCTATTAATGGATTTTGGGCCGCAGTATCGCGCACGTGACCTGCGAGTAGCAAGTCTGTGTCACCAACCGTGTGACCTGAGGAGGCGAAAAAGAAAAATTATGGCGCCCACGTTTTACACTTGGCACGTGCCATGTGCCATCGATTGACCCGCAAATAGTACCATCATCTGTCCCCCGTTGTGCCGCATCGAACGGTGCCACCCGCGTCGAAATTGGCCCGACCGTTTGGGCTCCACGTGCCAATATGCTCCTTCGGATACACACACACACACACACACACACACACACACATATCACGCCACAGACGGCCGTGGCCGCGATGCCAGCGCGTCCTCAATCAACACCTCGCCGGTGATCGGCGGGATACCGCGTGTTTGGGTCGTGTAACGAGTGACGAATTCGGGCAACAGAGCGGCGGCGGTGGCGGGTGAGGGGCCACAGGGCGACCACAGGGTCACAATCTCGTGCGATAACGGGGAAACACGGTCAGGTGGTGACGGCCGCTGCCGGCCAGGGAAAGGCCGCACTCTGAGTAACTCGTCTGTTGTGAACGGAACTACCGCCACATGTAGTCTGCCGCCCGCCGCCGACGCCGTCGTGTCAACCGCTATCGAGTCCGCCGCCGCCGCCGTCGTGTCAACCGCTATCGAGTCAGCCGAGTCAACTGCTATCGAGTCAGCCGCCACCGAGTCAGACGAGTCAGCCGCCGCCGAGTCAGACGAGTCAGCCGCCGCCGAGTCAGACGAGTCAGTCAGCAGAGTCAGCCGAGCTGAATCGAGTCGAGCCAAGTCAACACGGCCGAGTCGCACCAGCCGAATCGCCCGTCGAGTCGCTAGAAAACAACGCAAGCCTCAGCCGCACAGCGCGTGCAGCATACAGCAGAACATCGCAAGACCAATATATCGCTGAGAAGAGTCAGACTAGGTCACGTCGTCAGGTTACGTGGTCGACGACGCGGGTGCGTGTTCGTGTGCGTGTTCGTGCGCGTGTTCGTTGTGATGCGGGTGCGTGTTCGGGTGTCGGCCCGCTCTGTGTATGTGCTGTTCGGTCTGACCCTGCTGTTCTGTCTGGGCCTGCGTGCCCTGCTGGTCACCGCTCCGGGGACTGCGGCGCCGACTCCGCGCCGATCCCGCGCCGATGACAAGCCGTGGAAATGTTCATCCGCCCCCTGGCCAGCGGCGTCTCGGCAGTGTCCGGTACAGGGGTACTGAGAACGACGCCACCGAGGACCGCTTACTGAGAACGACGCCACCGAGGACCGCTTACTGAGAACGACGCCACCGAGGACCGCTTACTGAGAACGACGCCACCGAGGACCGCTTACTGAGAACGACGCCACCGAGGACCGCTTACTGAGAACGACGCCACCGAGGACCGCTTACTGAGAACGACGCCACCGAGCACCGCTTACTGAGAACGACGCCACCGAGCACCGCTTACTGAGAACGACGCCACCGAGGACCGCTTACTGAGAACGACGCCACCGAGGACCGCTTACTGAGAACGACGCCACCGAGGACCGCTTACTGAGAACGACGCCACCGAGGACCGCTTACTGAGAACGACGCCACCGAGGACCGCTTACTGAGAACGACGCCACCGAGGACCGCTTACTGAGAACGACGCCACCGAGGACCGCTTACTGAGAACGACGCCACCGAGGACCGCTTACTGAGAACGACGCCACCGAGGACCGCTTACTGAGAACGACGCCACCGAGGACCGCTTACTGAGAACGACGCCACCGAGGACCGCTTACTGAGAACGACGCCACCGAGGACCGCTTACTGAGAACGACGCCACCGAGGACCGCTTACTGAGAACGACGCCACCGAGGACCGCTTACTGAGAACGACGCCACCGAGGACCGCTTACTGAGAACGACGCCACCGAGGACCGCTTACTGAGAACGACGCCACCGAGGACCGCTTACTGAGAACGACGCCACCGAGGACCGCTTACTGAGAACGACGCCACCGAGGACCGCTTACTGAGAACGACGCCACCGAGGACCGCTTACTGAGAACGACGCCACCGAGGACCGCTTACTGAGAACGACGCCACCGAGGACCGCTTACTGAGAACGACGCCACCGAGGACCGCTTACTGAGAACGACGCCACCGAGGACCGCTTACTGAGAACGACGCCACCGAGGTCCACTTACTGAGAACGACGCCACCGAGGACCGCTTACTGAGAACGACTCCACTGCGCACCGCTTACTGAGAACGACGCCACCGAGGACCGCTTACTGAGAACGACGCCACCGAGGACCGCTTACTGAGAACGACGCCACCGAGGATCGCTTACTGAGAACGACGCCACCGAGGACCGCTTACTGAGAACGACGCCACCGAGGACCGCTTACTGAGAACGACGCCACCGAGCACCGCTTACTGAGAACGACGCCACCGAGCACCGCTTACTGAGAACGACTCCACTGCGCACCGCTTCATCGCGCACGTGCCGTTCTCCTGGAGCTCTCTGGAGAACTGAGGAAATGAGGAACGAGCGGTGGTGCTCTACTGGAGGTCTCCTGGAGTACGTGGTGGTGCTCTACTGGAGCTCTCCTGGAGTGCGTGGTGGCGCTCTCTTGGCGCTCTCCTGGAGCGCGTGGTGGAGCTCTCCTGGAGTGCGCGGTGGTGCTCTCTTGGAGCTCTCCTGGAGCGCGTGGTGGTGCTCTCCTGGAGCTTTCCTGGAGCGCGAGGTGGTGCTCTACTGGTGCTCTCCTGGAGCGCGCGGTGGTGCTCTCCTGACGCTCTCCTGGAGTGCGCAGTGGCGCTCTCTTGAAGCTCTCCTGGAGCGCGTGGTGGTGCTCTCCTGCAGCGCGAGGTTGTGCTCTCCTGGAGCGCGGTGGTGCTCTACTGGAGCTCTCATGGAGCGCGTGGTGGTGCTCTCCTGGAGCGCGTGGTGGTGCTCACCTGGAGCGCGCGGTGGTGCTCTCCTGACGCTCTCCTGGAGTGCGTGGTGGTGCTCTCCTGGAGTGCGCGGTGGCGCTCTCCTGGAGCTCCCATTTAGTGCGCGCTGGCGCTGGGCTGCCCCCGTGACAATGCCGGAGGCGCGGTGGCGGCAGCGAGACAGCCGGCCCCACCTCCGCTGCCGACTGCAGTCATCGGGTTCAGGGGGGTGTCATGCCAATCTCCGTAACGTGTCCACCCTGTCCAATGGCGTCACTTTCCAACTCGATTTCCTCCAATGCTGAATGCACAGTGGGCGTTCCGGCCGGTCTAGCCTCGCGAAACTCCAATAAATAAATTACGGAATGTGATAACAAAATGTATATTAATCGACTGCAAAATGTCCATGGATCACCAATATCACATTTATTTGATCGTTCGATATTTTTGTCGTAGAGGAATGGGACTTCAAACACAAGAGTTCACATCACCTTTAAAAACTCATCATTCACAGGCGATTTAAACGTTCTGGAAAATATCATGATGAGGCAATATGCATGCATTTTTCGCACCTAGTGTGTTATAGTGTGATGTAATGATATGTTGTCGTGCATATGGTAGTTATATCTAGAAGATTGAGCAAATCAATAAGTCAAATAAATATTAAATATATCGTCTTATCTTTGTTGATGCCTACAATTCACATCATTAAAGGGAGTGTGCCTACTCACATCGCTTAGTTGGGGTTATTGACACTGGTCTATAGAACACAATTTTCTGAATTGAACCACTACATCATTTCTCCAGATTCACCCTAGTTGCTGAGATATTCAAAGACTCCAGGAATTTGCTTGGGAGCAAAAAGTTATCGGGTAGACTCCAGATGGCTTCCCACTACTAAAAGCATTGCAACTATCGATTACACTGCTAGCATATCGTTATCACCGGCCAATAGCAATTCTAACAAACAGCTCGTGTGCGCTGATAGCAGCTGCCGAACAACAGAGCCTGGGCGGCCATCATGCTTGCATGCATCATACTTGTCTTAGGTGCGTCGTTCACGTATCAATTTGTTACCTCTGTTTACCTTCACCGTAGTGGGAATAGTTTTTTTCGATATCGAAACGAAAAATTATCGCAAACAATATAAGTGAAAATTCAACTAAAGGGGCTCCAGATGTGAATTTCATCGTATCCAACCATCACAACAATAGCTACTTATCGTAGGAAAAATAATTTTGACAGTTCAAAACAGTAGGCACACTCCCTTTAAACTCGATAGTGCCGATATCATAAGTATCATCAGGTAGCGAATCAAAACAAGCACCAGAATGTGCACTGGGATGTTATTTAACGGGTCAAGCTCTAAATAGTTGTGCAAACTTGCGCCTCAGAATTTTAGGTAACATTTTCCCAGAAGTTTCCGTATTTACTTGAGCACCCGGGTGTATATAGGAACCCAGCGCATGGTAAATGATTTAAGCTCACATTTGAAGGTTTTCTATTTCAACGATGGGATAAAAGCACCACCAAACTACAGCGGACTCAGAACTCAGAAGCGGACTCATTGGTTGGTGGACAGACTGTCACAGCATCACAGCAGAGCGTCACAGCAGCAGTGATAGTGACTAGCTGTAACTCGTCATAGTGCTGTGAAATGTGTGAAGAATGAAATAAATGTAAGGTTCATGAACAAGGTCTTTGGTCTACCTGGAATACCCCCATAAAGTATACATGCGTAAATAATAAATAAGTTGAAATGTACATCTGTCGAAGCATCAACTATCTAAGGACATGACAAAAAAATGACCTTTGGCCAAGCTTACCGGAACCGAGTTGTCAAATATACCTAGCTTTCGTTTTTGAACGTTTCGAATAATATTAGCGCGTCTATCTGAGACGATTGGCCCTCGGCAGACCAATATACAATATGGCACAGTGCATTGCGCATTTAGCAGTTGTGCTTGTAGCAGATATGTACACATTGCATGTATTTGTCTTTTATACCTCGAGGCAATAATGTTGTACTATAATTGTATACATTGTACAATAATTTTATACCTCGAGCCAATAGCAAAATGTTGGGTTATCTATTTGGGATAGCCATTAGAGTCGGGCCCCCAATTCTACAGCAGATACTTATCTTTCAAGTTCTGACCACATCTGGTACCATATTTCCCTGATGTGGAAAAGCCTAACTCTAATTCAAAGCAGGAATACATTTAAGATGGCAAATTTGCACAATTTGTGTGAAAAAAGATCTTTCAACATGGCAAACAAACATAAACTTTGCAAACATTAAACAAGTCAGTAAAGGCCAGGCATCAAACAAGCCAAACGTTTTGAATGTTGCCGAAAACGCTTTCTGGATACCTCAAAAACCTCATTATTGCACGCTAATAAAATGATTAGTGTTGCAAAATCATTAAGCCGCGAGTTAATTGAGGGGGGACTATTCCCACCTCCCCCCCACGCTATTTTGCGATATCTCCTAAACCAACACCGGTGTCGTCACCGAACTTTCAGTACCCTCTCTCATATCAATTTTACACATGCTGGTTACAAGAAAAAGATGTGGTTATGATAGGTCAACCGGGAATGACGTCAGAGTGACGTTATTCTCTGCGGTTTTTGTTGAAAAATAAGAGTTTGCGAAATACGCTGTCAAAAGTACAAGTTTTAAGACAAATTCAATTATCATACAGCATACGACTGAAAATAGACTTGGCTATCAAATTGCCATCTTGGATTTTCAAGTTTTATTGAAATTCAAAATTTTGAGAAATCCAAAGACCAAAATATGTTTTTTGCAATATTTTCCAAACAAATCAGAGTTATCCAAAACTGGAATATATGTCATCGAGACGTGTCCGGTGAATATGTGTACCAAATTTGAAGTCGATATCGTCAACAAGAACTGACTTATCACCTTTCAAATAGAAAAATCGACCACCTCTCACAGCATTACCATGCATGAAAAAATGAATTTACGTCTTTGCTTTTTACTTCTATTTCTATGGAATAAACAATGTTATAAGGTCATTTTTCGCGTTCGAGACGAAAAAGGAACCCATCAACAGGTATTACAACGCCTAATGACCGTAATCAGCAGTTTGACCTCGTGACCTCGTATGGCCTTGACCTGACCCAAGGTTATCAAAAGCTTAGAATGATACTTAGAAGTGTCACACACGAATCGTACCGATTTATTGAGTGCTTATGCGTTTAATATCGCAATTTTGCGCGACAACTCCATCCACCACCGGCTCTCAGCCAATGGGAGCCGGCGAGACGCCCGACTCCGCCACTCTACCCGACCCGCAGGCTGACTGACCGCCCCGCGGAGCCCGGCCGGTCGGCCGCCGCGCGCAGCGGCGTGTCAAGATATCACGGCAGCGGGAGAAGAGAGGCGGCGGCTGGCGGGCTACCGGCTCGGGTGCTCTGCTGATTGGGTCACTGAACATCCAGTCAGTAAAACCCAAGCTGCTAGAGCTGTCGGATGAGCTGAACCGCTTCAACTACGACATAATGGCGCTCAGCGAGACCTGGCTCCAGCCGAGTGTCCCCAACCGACTTCTCATGCTGCCAGGCTACAACATCTGTCGCGCTGACCGACCAGACGGGAAGGGTTACGGCGGCGTTGCTCTTCTCTCCCGAGACAACATCACGGCTGAGAAACTCAAGATAGCAGCTCCGCCCCACCGGACAGCCGCCTGGAGACGCTCTGGGCTCGGGTCACGCTGAACCGCGGCCGGCGGTTGGTGATTGGCTCGGTGTACGGGCCCCCGCGACACACTGCCGCCGCGCTCAGTGCCGACTTTGCCGACCTCGAGTGTCAGTACCAGCGTGTACTGATGGATTACCCGAATCCCATCGTAGTGCTGTGTGGTGACTTTAACTGTTATTTGCTCAAGTCCGACAGCGATCCAGCCAGTCGTAACCTGAAGCGATTTTGTCGGATTTCACGCTGTCGCAGCTCGTAAGTGTGCCCACCTACGCGACGGGATCGTTGTTAGATGTGTTTATTGTGAACGGACCACATGTTACTCAGTGTGGCATCCGTTTCTGCCATTTCAGTCCTCATCAGTTTATACGTGCTAAACTTAGCTTGCCTCATCAACGTAGAAAACCAGTAACTGTTCGTTCGAGATGTCTCAAACGTTTAGACCTATCAGCTTTTCATCTTGATCTGAGGGCTGCTGACTGGAGCCATGTGTTCCGCTCCCATAGCGTCACGGAACAGTGGGACACGTTTATGCAAATATTAATGCCTATCACAGACCGTCATGCACCTATCCGCGGCATCACCATCCGCAATCCCACAGCACCACCTGTGTCTGACGCTACCAGAGACCTAATGGCTCGCCGCCGCCAGGCTCTTACGGTTCACGGCCGCGATTCCTCTGAATATCGCGACCTAAACCGGACAGTGCGATCCGCTGTCCGGCGTGACTCACGTGACGACATTGGCCGGCGCATCAAGGAAGCGGGCCCCACCTCTGTCTGGAAAAACCTGCGTAGTGTTGTGGGTGACAAAAAGACTGGCCAACGGGTTCTACCATCCATGCCTGCCGAACAACTTAACCAGTTATTTGTTAACGTTGGCTCTCGCGTCGCCGCTGAGGTCGCGGAGAGGGGTGTGAAGCCTGACCTTCCGTGCCGTGTACCCCGAGTGGTGTCCCGTACCTTCGCTGTGACGCCTGTCAGTCAGGAGGTACTGTGGCGCTCGTTATTTAGCATGCGCAACTCATCCTCCTGCGGCCATGACGGCATTTGCATTCGAGTCTTGAAAGCCAGCTTTGACGCTATAGCCGATGACCTCCGGTTCATTGTCAACTATTGTCTTGCAAACTCCGACTTCCCTGCTTCGTGGAAGCACTCTCTGGTTTTTCCGATCTTCAAGTCCGGCGAATCCTCAAATCCTTCCAATTTCCGACCAATCTCTATCGTACCCGCCATAGCCAAACTCGTAGAGCGCATTGTACAGCGACAGCTGTACTACTTCCTATCCTCCAGCCACCTTGAGTCTCCCACTCAGCACGGCTTCCGACCGGCACATTCCACTGAAACCGCACTTGTCGCGGTCTCTGACCGTATCCTAGCCACTGATAGAGGGGAAATCTCGATCCTCTGTTTAATCGATCTTAGTAAATGCTTTGACACCATAGACTATTCTGTACTGTTAGACAAGCTCAGCCAGCACGGAATCTGCACGTCTTGGTTCCAGACGTACCTTCACGGTCACACGCAAAGCGTCGGTTTCCCCGACAACGCAAACGAGCGCCACACGTCCGGGCCACTTCCGAATAGTATGGGAGTGTTCCAGGGGTCCGCCCTGGGACCTCTCTTGTTTTCGGTATTCTCGAACGATTTGAGTCTCTTTGTGCCAGGCCTTGATGTGTTCTAATATGCTGATGACACACAGTTACTCGTCAGCGGCGCGAAATCTGACCTGCAGGCAGTGATCACACGGCTGGAGACCGGTCTCGCCTCACTCGATCGGTGGTTTCGCGCTAATGGACTGAAAGTTAACGCCGACAAAACACAAATCATCACCTTTGGCAGCAATCAAAACATCCGTCATCTTCCACCCGTCATAGTGCATTTTGGCGGTGTGGCCCTGGAATCATGCAGAGAAGCAAAAAATATCGGCGTCACTTTCGACCAGTCTCTCAGCTGGGATAGTCACATCTCAAACCTGACTCGCCGCTGCTTCGGCACACTCACCGGTCTGTCACATCTGAGGCATCATGTTCCCACCCGTGTGGTCGAAATGCTTGTGACGGCCCTGGTCCTGTCTCGGGTCAGATATTGTATCTCTGTTTACGGCAACGGCTCAGGCGGCAATATAAAACGAATCCAGAAGATTCTCAACTTTGCTGCTCGTGTTATCTTCGGTCGCTCAAAATATGACCATGTATCTGACCTGAGACAGAGGCTGGGCTGGATGAGCTCTAACGAGCTGGTCCAATATCACACGCTCCGCCTCTTGCATAAGGTCCTGTGAGATGGTGAACCTAAATGTCTGGCGAGTGTGTTTCACACCAACCGTTCACGTCGAGAGCGTAGCACAAGGCAGGACTCGTAGCTACATGTCCCTGCGTCTCGTACCAATGCTGGAAAGCGCTGCTTTCATCGACGGGCACCCGTCCTGTATAACGCTCTGCCCTCGGAACTGACTCAACTGCCCGTCAATAGGTTTAATCGCGCTGTTAGTAGGCATTTCATGACTCGGTGACTCTTGCGAGACTGTGTGAATGTGAGTTGAGTTATGTCTGTTGTCATTACCATGTTCACCTTTTTCATCTATTGACGCTGGGCATTATAGCCATGTCGCGTGTGGATCACCCAAAGACGTAAATACATACATACATACATACACCTTTATGACACGGTCAAACATTGTGTCTTTGACGTGACCTGTGGCGTCATCAGTGACCCCGAGGTCAACAATATTAAGTTTTCCTTCACAAATTTGTGCAGGGCCATCGAATGCCATTTGAATTGGTAAAATTGGTCAAGTAGTTCCGAAGATCCGAGGAGATCCAAATTTTAACCCTAATGTTCTATATTGCAACTTGCAAGCAATCCCCGCGTTACAAAAGCCCTGCAACATGTGCGCTATTTAACGTAATGTATTTCTTGATTAATTGGCTTTCTAATGTTATTTTACTGGTTGATGCATGTTGCAAGGTAACAAATGTATAGGGGTTAATAGGTTTCGCGAGGCTAAATCCTCTTTTACGCCCACTGTGCAATGGGGTGGCCGATTCGTGAGACGCGTATTTCTTTTGGTAGACTGTCCCTAAGTATGAAAGATACTTCGATGTGGCACTTCTCGGTCTACCAAACGAAATACGCGTTTGACCGTCGTGGCCGCCATGTTTGTTTACCGTGGCGCATTCGTCACTCAACGATCTTCAACATAATTTTAGGTGAAACAAGTGTAATCCAGATGTAAAAATACTCTCACCTGATAGATACTACTACAAAGTATCCCCAAGTCACCTCTCTTCATCAACAACCAGGTGGAATAATACAAAATTCGCACTTCAACCATAAACAGCATCCAGCAACACTTCCCGTGACCAAAATCCAAACATGACCTTATATGGGCAATGGGCAATTTAGGGTGTGTCATAGCCTGGGGTGATCTCTTATATTTATATTAGAATGTAATTTTTCGTGGCGCATGATGCTAAAATATTGATTTACAGAGAAATAAGTGCTTAAATGTCGGTATTTGGTGAGCGCCAGCGAGTTTTCTCGGAGGCCCAAGAATTGCATATTCGATCACTGCGCCCTCTACATTTTGCGGCCGCAGACACTAGCGCCATCTATTTTCGACACTATTTTTAGGCTAAAACTAAAAAAAAACGCTGGATGGACGAAGCTTGAAATGCCACAGCGTAAATCTACGGCCCAGATTACCCCTAAAACATAGTTTCATCGAAATCTGATATGTAGGGTGCTATTTCGGGATTTTCTTGTCAATAAAACCTGGAATGGAATGACTGGTGGATGGACCTGGCAGCGGCCGCCATGGTCGCTGTCGCACGCTATCGCTCCGCATGTCTTCTGGTCTGGGCGAGATGGTGCCCAGCAGGCGTATCCGGACACACATTAGGGCCGGACACCTCAGCAGGATGTGCTCCGAGATGTCAGTAGTGAAGCCCTGCAGATGAAGCACCAGTCCATCATGCAGCCGAGCGAGTCGCACTGCGGTTACTGCCGGAAAGGGTTTCGGCCGATCCGATGTAAGTAGTAGGCCAACCCGGAGCAGTGGCTCGCACGAAGCTGGTGGATGTCGGCAGCCGCGGCCCGTTTCAGGCCGGCCGGTCACCGGTGCAGTGGCGGGACGTGCGAACCCCTCAAGGCACGATACCAGGCCTAGGGCAATATGCCTATTTTGGCAATATGCCTACAATCCTGGCGGAATGCAACCTGTGTTACCATGATAGAAGAAATGTTGATCGAGAAGTGCTGACAAGGCGTCTTGGTGTTGGGTATCGCCTGATCTGAGAGTGATGCTAGCAAAATCGGTATATCAGTGAACACTATATCAACGACAGAGGTCGGTAGTTGTTAAAGTTTATGTTAAAATACATCTCGTGAAAGCTCGGGAGTTGTGATAGTTGTGAACGTTGTGAGGTTAAGCATAGTTTGGGAGGAGCCAGCTCCTAAGTTACATGCAATTTCACACACACACAACATTCATATCGATTTCCACTGTGCATTTGACATTGCTGCCCGATCACGCATAAATCGACTGTTGTCCTTTTCAACTGAAGTTGACGCCTACCGAAATCGGTTATCGTTTCCATCCTTCAAAATATTTAGGTGGGGTGTGAGTTTTCCACACCAAGACTCCCCATTTAATCTTAATGTATATTTTACTGTCATGTTGCGATGAAGACGGTTAACACTGGCAAATGCATTAATTATTATTTTTTTCGGCTGAAAACATCTTATCAAGCATTGTGAATACCATATCGAAGCAGCAGACACACCTATCCTAAAAATATGCTCAATATTCAGTCCATTAAAGACGTATAAATGTTCCGAGCTATCATCTCTGCAAGGGCCCAGCAATAACCTATAGTATACCCGTACGCAAATATCAGCTGTCAAAATATAGCCGCAATGCACCAATATTAGGTGACAATATTGACAATA
The DNA here is from genome assembly GCA_036785665.1 of Chirona hameri. Taxonomy (NCBI): domain Eukaryota; kingdom Metazoa; phylum Arthropoda; class Thecostraca; order Balanomorpha; family Balanidae; genus Chirona; species Chirona hameri. The sequence continues at coordinate 180,068 of JAXIVJ010000526.1, forward strand.
TGGCACTCACGAAATCTGCATCCACCAAACTCCCAAGACACGGGACACGGGCACAAAATCAGCATCTTGTGATCGCACCCGGTAGTATCCTCACTAAATGCTTATCGGGTCTTACCATCTTCAACGCCACTGCTGATGAAACTGCATCCTAACGTATCCTCGCATCCCCGTCTTTATTCACCACCTGCGCCGTCACCGCCACCGCCATCACCGCCACCGCCGTCATGTCATCGATGACGCGGCACGAGTGACTCAGCTTGGTTAGAGCGTCGCCGAGCGAGTTGGCCTGGCAAACCATGTCATCCGCTAACTGACTACGTGCCGCCGTGCCGACTTCATTCCTGCCCGCTCAGAAGTATCGCCTTCCCGCTCAGTTTCTTCGTCGCTTTCCCGCTCAGTTTCTTCGTCGCCTTCCCGCTCAGTTTCTTCGTCGCCTTCGCGCTCAGTTTCTTCGTCTTCTTCCCGCTCAGTTTCTTCGTCTTCTTCCCGCTCAGTTTCTTCGTCGCCTTCCCGCTCAGTTTCTTCGTCTTCCTCCCACTCAGTTTCTTCGTCTTCTTCCCACTCGGTTTCTTCGTCTCCTCGCTCACTCACTTCGTCGCCTTCTCTCTCGGTTTCTTCGTCTCCTTCTCCTCTCGCTGTTACGCCTCCTTCTCCTTCCGTTTCGGTCGTAGTTCCGTGTAGTGAACGCACACGTTGTGACAGAGGCCGCGGCAGCAGTAGAACGCCTTGCTGAGCTTGTTGAAGCAGTCGTTGTGGTGGTAGCACTCGTGTGCCGGCCCCAGCGGACCCTGCGGGCAGACGACGATCTCGTCAGTACCGTTGATGGCCAGTCCGGTGATGTTGGCGGAGGTCTGGGTGCCGTTCACGAACGTGACGCTCGTGTTCGTCTCCGTGATGGTGGTGTTGACCTTGGGATTGTTGGGGCACTGGCGGACCTTGGTGGTGGTGGCAGTGGGGCTGGCGAGCACCAGCAGACACCAGGTCAGAGTCAGCGTCACAGGCAGACTCAGAGTCAGAGTCGGAGTCGGAGTCGGCCTCGCACGACGCGACGTCGCAGGACGTGACGACATGGCGACCTCGCTGAGTGCACTGCGCTCCCGGATCTCGGTGACACGCTGCTCCGTATCGTGAATCGACCGACTGCTGTGACAGCCGCAGACGTCACATCCGACACGGGGCCCGTCACATCCGACACGTCACAGCCACTCCGCCGGGCGAGAAGGTCAGCTGACTAATGACAGGTGACAGATGGAAGTTCCGGGTGGGTGGGCGGCACGGGTCCACGTGGCGGTCATCGGACCACTCCCCAGCTTGCCTGACGTAGATGTTAAACAAATAATTAAATGAATCACGGGTGTCCTCTATGAATCTGGACGAGGTTGAACGTTTCGTAACATCGCCAGCAGTTATCATTATATTAAGTGTCGCACCTTAAAGGGAATAGGTCACCTTGAAAGTTGTCTTGAAATTCAACCATACGGTGCATCTTGAGCTCAAAACTACGAATATGACTTTGGTTTGGACAACTGGTGGATATATGTGGAGAAAGAAGGAAGTTTCTCTTTTTATTTCACGAGAAATCGTACGATAGCAGCTGGCGTTCTGGCTCTGCCCCGCTCCGCCTGACGCCAAGTACAGTCTCTGACAAGGGGCCGCCGTGCCGCCCGGGCGGCTGCGCGGATATTACCGAGGCGTCGTGATCAGAGAATACGTGCCAGAGAGTGTACCTGCCTCCGGCGGCGAGCGTTCATATCCCGATCGTGGCTCGGAACAGCGGACATGAAACCAGGCCCGCTAGTCCTGTGTCGAAATTACTTAACATAGGAAGGTAATTCTTTCACCACAACCCATTTTTAGATCTGCTCTACAAATCTGCTATCTCAGTCCAAAACCCCATGTTAACCCGCGCACTGCAGGGGGGGGGGGGGGGGGGTTGATTTCCGCCCACTTCCTCAGGTTTTTCGCAGATAGCGAAAAAACGGCGGCGCGCAACGCCGCCGGGTTCTATCACACCTGTTAGGACATCAATTGCGCACACTTTGCAAAAAAATAACCTCGGGTCATCTCAGGTCAGGTCACCAGACCAGGTCAAGTGACCCCATCTCCAAACAAAAGTTTGCAGTTGTGCCAAAGCCAGAGTTTTTCACCGATCAGTTTGAAACTTACAGGATGTCATGAGGGCATAAGTACTTACAATTCGTTTATCTCGGAATTTTGATATCGGTGACCTAAGGTCAGGTCAATTTCGTAACTTCCCATCATAAGTCAATGGGGAAATATACAAATGCTTCCTATTTCAAGGATATGCATGATATTAGTATAATTACTTCTGGATCATGTTATTATAGGATATTTTTGATGATCCAAGTGCAAGTTTTGTTCAGCGACCCCTATGGACTCATGCGAGGTCATGCGAGGTCACCATCATTTTTTTTTGTCAATATCTCCCGACATAATGAACATAGAGAAGTAAAACAGACAGCAATGTGTTTGTCTTGTCGATACACGTCTTCTCATATAAAACATGCCTACTTGGGTCACAACTTGACCTAGACCTGAGGTAATTTTTTTAAAAGTTGACTTAACAAGGTCACCATGTAAATCATCATTCGAAGAGCCTTGAAGAGATAAACACAATTACGCAAACATTTTTCCTTTATCCTTATTAAATAAAAAGTTAATAGCGAAAAACGATTTAGCAAAAAAACAGATTTTTTTTCCTTTTTTGACCTCTGGAGCCTCAAATATTGACCTGAGATCAAATTGGAGGATACCTTGTCGATTAAAAATTTCCCTGGCTGGCGTTTTTTTTCTTCTGTTCGTTTCTAACTAGCATAGTTTCCGAGATATATGGAAATATCTGGAGCGAAGTCCTAAAACAGGAGAAAACTGGAAAGTTTGACCTTTGATGACCTCTGGTCACCTCAATTTTGACCTGAACTAAAACATTACTGAATACTTTCGATAGAACGTGTATCACGCTATCCAATGCCGTTTTTCGCTTGTCGCTACGTAGCGTAGTTTTCGAGATCTCACGGGGGGGGGGGGGGGGCGGAAATCAACCCCCTTGCAGTTCGTGTTCGGCGCAAACCCCCTGCAGTGCGCGGATCAGGTGAACTATTTCCTTTAACAGATCCGTGGTATAAATACTATGCACGTGTGCAATACAAATCTCCTTTTCTTGACTAACGAAACGAACAGTCAAAATGGCCGCCCTTGACAGGAAGCAGGTCCACGCACTCATCGAAAATCCCCCGAAAAATCCTGACAAGCCAAAACATCTCATTCGGAATCATGTCATGAATATGTGAGTGCCCAGAACCACTATGCATGACATACTGAAGCGTATGGATGTGCAAGGTAGCACTTCTCACGCATTTTAATTTTATTTTTATTTTTCGAATTTGTAATTTTAATTATTATTATTTTGTTAACGAATTTTATCGGAAACAATGCATTCAGCAACCATTGGCGCCGACTGGAGACCAGCTACCCAAACAAGGACTATGTGTTCTGGCCCGATCTCGCCAGCTCGCATTACGCGAAGGAAACGCTCGCGCTGCTTCACAAACTGGAGGTGCCCCATGTGACGAAGACGAGCAACCCTCCAAACTGTCCTCAGCTGCGTCCCATTGAGGACATTTGGGGACTTTTGAAGCAGAAAATGTACGAAGGAGACTGGAAGGCTACCACAGAGGCACAACTCATCGCCAGAATCCGAAGAGTTTTTAAATCCCTGGACTCGCAAGTTGCGCGGACCATGATGATGAGCGTCCCCGCGCGGGTGCGCGAGGCGGCCACGCATGGAGCTTCGGCTACATTCCACTGATGTATCATGCACATATCATGTGAGCTTTCCAATGGTGTTTTACTTGCTTTTATCCTCCAACTGATACTCGACATACATGTAATTTAGCCGCGTCCGGATCCATAGTGGACACCCGTTAAATATAAGCTGGTCTGTTCGAACTTCAATCTTTCTAAATGAATCTCGATTCCACACCCAGGCATTTCCATCAAGTCTGTCACAATCAATCAATCAATCAATTTATTCGACATCCCTACATGGGGACAAAGCGCATGTCGGTAGGTATGTATATACATGCCCACTAGGGTGTGTCGTCCACCTCAAAAGTGTATTGGAATATGACAAAAAATGGCGCTGATGATTAAGAAAATTAAATCTGAAGAGCTTTTCCCGCTAAGATCAATAATTGGTGAGCGCGAGTCGAGCTACTAAGAGACCATTTTCCCAACCTATCGATGGTGGCGCCACCTATATCGCCGATAGTTCCGAAGCATATTATTACTGTTATATGATTCTGCAGCTGCTGTAAGCGATCATAAACAACTGTTTTAGGGTAAACTGATGCTACCAGATTGAAGCTAACCTGAAAATGCAAACCAAAGCTGTATTCACTCTATTTCCCAATCACATGTGCAAAGGCAAAAACACGTATCTCCATCTCATACGCACGGAACATCGGCCGCCGGTCTAGCTCAGCTCGGCATTCGGCAGACTGAAGGCAGGCGGTGATGACAGAATGGGCGAGGTTGTAGCGGTGGAGGAGCACAGCCGGGTCATCCCCACTTGAAATGGTCGACAGGATGCTGCATCCTGATCGATTTAGGATATGAGGTTATGTGGAAAAGTTTTACGAGGTTAGCGTCTTCATTGGATGAACGGTCTAATATTTAAAAGAAAGGAGCAAGAACATTACCAATATATTAATTCGGGTGGACCAACGACGGAATGGGTGGCCAGACAGGACTGAGTCTTCACGCCGTTGAAGAAAAAAATAATAGCGACTGAGAACGAAGTTTAAGCAATCGTAAATACATAGCAATTTCGTTATTTATATCAATTTATTGTGCTGTGCAACCAAGTCAATAATCGGTACCATGAATACGAAGGGCGCAGGCTCTGCTTCGAGTTGAAGGCCGGGAGGATGCGTCGGTGCTTCAGCCTCGCCGTGATGAGCCCGTGCCTCGACTCCTCACCCAGCACCGAAGAACAGCCTTCCGTCACCATCCTGACGGTCCTCTCCACAGCCTGGGTGTGTACCGGGTACGGCGGGACAGCAGCTGGGGCTTTGAGGATGTCCTGCAGGTCTTCGTCGCTGATATCTTGCAGCAGCGATAGTTGCGTCACCTCCGCTGAGCTTCAGTCGATGAGGTCGCGTACCCTTCAGCTCCCAAGTTGACGTTGGGAAGCTTGAAGCTCCTGACGTCTTGCGTCTCCTGTAGACGCGCAGCATGGATGAGACAGACCGCCTTCTCCCGGGTCTCCTGGTTATCGTCAGCGACCATAGCGAGCAGCAGCTGTTCGGAATGGGACCAGTACCCGTTCCTTTGCACCACCGCGGTGGTGTAAAGGAACGGTGCACCGGTCGGACGATGGCGCCGACACACCTCCAAATCCGCCACAGCAGCTATCGTCTCCGTCACCCTGCGAGTTATCACTCCCGCCACCCGACGAACCTCCGCCTCCGCCGTGGTCGCCTCCGCAGTCGCATCTGTTCCAGTTTCCTGGCGAAATGGTCGCCCTTAGCGCGGCCCTCGAGTGGCTCATGGAACGTCTGGACCGTGACCCGGACGACGAGGTGGTCCTTTGCACGATTAGTCAGTCCCTGAGACCTAAGACCTGGGCCGCCCGCTCAGAGCTCGCCGCTGGGAACCATTATCTGGCGCGCCCTTCTGGCCATGGCACAAGAGGCCGCCGGGTTTACCTCTATTGGGTACCGTCTCGCCGTAAGCTCGCTAGCAATGAGAGGACCGATGCGCTGGCCGGGGAGGCGTCGTCGCAACCACAGGAAAGAGCGGCCACGGACACCAGAACGGTCCACCGAGCAGCGGCCAGAGCCGCGCCGCCGAGCGCCACCGCAAGCTGGCCTTAGGCCTGGTATCGTGGCTTGACGGGTTCGCACCGGTAACCGGCCTGACCGGTAACCGGCCTGCACCGGCACTGCACCGGCCTAACCGGCACTGCACCGGTAACCGGCCTGAAACGGGCCGCGGCGGCCGACGTCCACCAGCTTCGTGCAGGCCACTGTTCCGGGTCGGCCTACTACTTACATCGGATCGGCCGAAACCCTTGCCGGCAGTAACCGCAGTGCGACTCGCTCGGCTGCATGATGGACTGTTTCTTCATCTGCAGGATAGGAGGATACCGACATCTCGGAGCACATCGTGCTGAGGTGTCCGGCCCTAATGTGTGTCCGGCTACGCCTGCTGGGCACCATCTCGCCCAGACCAGAAGACATGCGGAGCGATAGCGTGCGACAGCGACCCTGGCGGCCGCTGTCGGGTCCATCCACCAGCCATTCCATTCCAGGTTTTATTGACAAGAAAATCCCGAAATAACACCCTGCATCTCAGATTTCGAGGAAACTATGTTTAAAGGGAAATAATGACCTTTTGATTTTGTTAGCAACAATTTCTTAGGCTCCCGTTATATTTTTAAAATTATTTTATTTAAATTTAAGAATTAAATAAAATTATTCCCAAATTCAAAGTTGTAAGTTTGGAAGAAATACAAAACAAGTACCTTGTGTACATCATGAAGGTCATTGACAAATTCGTCCTTCCCTACCATTGTTAACATCGAGTGCGGCATTTGTGGAGCCTCTGTGACATTTCCGATCAAACTGAGCGCTGCTCGGACACCCGCTAGTAGCGCTTTCGTTCTCCATGGCAACCAGGCGTCAGCCAATCAAAAGCCAGAAAGGGAATACGTTCTGGCTTTTCATTGGCTCACGCCTGGTTGCCATGGAGAACGAAAGCGCTACTAGCGTGCGTTCGAGCAGCGCAATGATCCGTGAAGCAATCCGTGAAGCATCCGTGATGCATGACTGACTATCAGTATAAGTCATGAATAACAACAACATGCAAACTATACCAACTCGAATAAAATAAGAGCGGAATGAATTGAACCCCAGGCAAGCTAGTATTCGCAAAGCACTCGGCACTGCGCCACAATGGCAAAAGGTGAGGGAAATGCATATTGGATACAATATTATTACGTCACAAGTTTCTGAAGTGTCAACTACTATGAAATACAGTGATAAAATACCTTTAATAATGATTAACAAGAAAATTCAAACTTAAAAACAATCATTTGAATCAGTCTTTAATTAGCTTTCAACTCGAAATCAGATATATTTTGCAATGCTACACAAGAATGGCACCAATGACGTCATTAACAAAGCCTGCTACGGGACTTGGGTATACTAATCAGGAACAACTCGCCAAGTGCGCCGAGATGGTTAAGTGCGCCGAGAAGCATGACAATGACTTCGCAAACAAATCGCCGACGCTAAATAGGTCGCCGTCGATGTGCATCGACGAGCTTCTGATTTAATTGCCAGTTTTGTGTTATTGTTCGTTAGTTTTTTTGGGAAAAATTATTATTTTTCATGATAAAATAAAGCATAGTGTTATATACAGCCACAGACAAACTATACACAACTCCTAATGTTGAAAACAAATGAATCGAATTGCAAAAATTGAGGGTCGCAACCACTAACTATGCCGCGTTGATGTGCATCGATGAGCTTCCGATTTTATTGCCACTTTTTCCAATCGCTGTTAGTTTTAGAAGATCGCCGGGCATATAATCACAACAAGCAGAACGCACAATATATTTTCCACTCCATTGCGTAAAAAAATAATACGGGAAAAGCCCGCAGTTTGATGAGGACCAAAAGTACTTGACAAAAGGTCAGAAATAGTGCAAGTACCGGTCGTTAAAAGTGTAGAACGCTTATCAACTTTAACTTGAAATATCTTTCGGTAGGAAAGTTTTCATGCAAAATGTGATGAATTTACAATATATTTTGATCTCGTCTGGCGATTTCAAGTGCTAACTCCATTTTAGTGGAAAAAGGTCATTATTTCCCTTTAAGGGGTAATCTGTGCCGTATATTTACGCTGTGACATTTTCAGCCTCGTCCATCCAGCGGTTTTCGAGTTGTAGCCTAAAAATAGTGTCGCAAATAGATAGCGCTAGTGTCTGCGACCGCAAAATGTAGAGGGTGCAGTGATCGAATATGCAATTTTTTGGACCTCCGAGAAAACTCGCTGGCGCTCACCAAATACCGACATTTAAACACTGATTTCTCTATAAATCAACATTTTACCATCATGTGCCACGAAAAATTACATTGCAATATAAATCTAAGAGATTACCCCAGGATATGACACACCCTAATGCCCACACACGCATACACGCATACACGCTCATATCTAGGCCATGCCATTCACCGGCACACACTCAAACACGATCACCCATGAGGCAACACCAAAAGCCGAATGAGGCCCAGGCGTCCTTGTTATTCTGAGCCAGAAGCCACCGGAGGGAGTCAGTAAGGCCACAGAGGGGCCGGGGGTATCCAATAGCTCCCGGTCGACGCGCCCTCCGACAACTTGCAATAGCGTCGCAAGGCTCCCTCCACACAGTACAAGCATATAATTTGCCAGATAACCCGTGTTGCACGCGGAAGTCGCGTTGAGGGCAACACGCGCTAAACTGCTTAATAAAACAGCGAAGGCGATGGTCACCGCGAAATGCATCGCTGAAAGCATTGAATAATGCGCGGCGAAGCACTGCCTGCACGCAGGTATTTGTAGCGCCGCCAGCAGTGCTGTATGGTGTGCTATGCGAGGCAAGCGTAGCGCAGATTTGATGGCTGTCGCCTGCCACGACTCCAGGCGCGCGATGTCAGCGGACCTCAGGTAGCACAGTGCACAGCCATATAGCATTGCCGGTGACACTACAGCGCACCAGAGGTAGGCCTTGTCTGCCGCCGGCAGGTGCGAGTTAAACATGCCGGCTGGCGTGAGACCGAAGAAAGCCGCTCTACCGCGGCGCAGTCGCGCATTCACGTGATCGGCGCCTTGCAGCTGCATGCGAAGCTGCACTCCCAGGTGCTCTGTCTCCTCCCTGTACGACAATGCCTGTCCGCACAAGTGCCACTCAGGCAGCTGAGCCAAGAATCCGGCTCCGAAAATGAAATAATTACTTTTGGTCATGCTTGGGTTCGAGTTTACAAATTCTAGCCTCCAACTCATTGAGAAGTTGGTAACAATGTCTAGCATTTTTTGCAAATCACATGTACTACTGGACATCACGGAGTAGATCATCCGCGTAGGCAACTACCGGGACGTGATGGCCATAGACCAGCGGACCTAAGCCGCTGTCATCAAGCTGCTGAATTAGCGGCAGCAAGAACATGCTGGTTAAACACGGCGATAATAACGCCCCCTGTCTAACCCATCGGCGCACGCCGAAGGCGTCCGACAGCGCCCCTCCAAAACGGACTCGCGCTGTCAGATGGGCGTACCAAGACGCAAGGAGCGCCCAGCTTCGCCGAGACAGGTGGTGACTAGCCTGAAGCAGGATGCCGGCATGCCATAGTCGGTCAAAACATTTCCGTGCGTCTAAGTTGGCAACAAACAAGGGGGACCTACGAGACAGGTAGTCCTGTGCTGCCTCCTGTTCAAGCATGGTCGCCTCTCTTGTGCCACAGTGACCTAGGAATCCGAACTGCAGTCCGGAAGGTTGAAATGAGCTGCTGATTTCATCCAGTAGTATCATCTCTAGCAATTTTGACACTGTGGACACCAGAGAGATTGGCCTATAGCTGTCCGAGCAGTCTGGGTCCAGGCAGTTTTTCTTTATGAGCGGTACAACCGTACTGCTAGAAAAACTGACCGGCACGCGTATTTCCGCGAGGCACGTGGTGAGAAGGCTAGCGAGGGCCTGTAACAGCGCCGGAGAGGAGCCGTTAAGAAGGTGCTCGGCGGTGACTCCGTCGGCACCGGGTGACGCGTCACGGTTCAGCTCCGAGATCAGGCGCGCCACGTCCTCGGCTGTGATTAGCCTGTTGGGACCCGGATTGGCCTGTGCTTGGGCCATCAAGGCCGCGACTCGAGTGCGCACTTCCTCCTGCTCTGCAGAGAGTGCCTCGTCGTCCGCGTGAATGGGACTGAAGTGGGCTTCAAAGTTCTCGGCGGTAAGTGTGGAGCGCGAGCCGACTGGGCCGCGGCGCGCGAGCTCCACGCGTCGCCAGAAGGCTTTCACCTTCCTATCTCGGCGCAGCACAGACAGGAAGTGAGCGCCGCTGTCCGCTTTGGCGCGCGCCGCGTCCACTCGGGCACGCCTGTATGCCCGTCGCGCTGCCCGAAAGCAATCGTGCATCACCGTGTGCGGGCCGGCCAGCGTCGGTCCACATTCGGTGCCATAGGCGAGCACGGTCACGATCAGCTGACACGGCGGGAGTCCACCAGGACTTTGGTGGCCTCCAGCACCGAGAGCAGCCAGCATCGGCAGCAGCCTCATGGATGGACGCCGTCAGCTGGCTATCTATTTGCTCAGCATTGGGGCACAGGGGGTCGTCAACGCCAGCCGCTCAGTCAAGCACCTGCGGTAGGCCTCGTTCCGCTCACTGCTGCTCCAGTCTAGGACCGTGCGGCGGCTGGAGCAAGCGTCGCGTCCCGCAGGCTCCCTCCTGCCTTCGCTACTAACTTTTAGCATCAGCGTGCACTGTAGGGGCAGATGGGGGCTAAGGTTATCTGGACATGGACATGATATGTGTCCTGTGACCACCGCGCTCGTAAGTAAAATAAACCATCTGATTCAAGAAGAACTCGGCAGTGACCAGATACTGCTCGTCGAGCAGCCGTTGGATCTCCCGACTAAACGCATTGAAGCCACGGAGCTGGGCCCAGCGCGTGGGGCGCTGCGCCGGCGGCAGTCGCAGGAGGAGGCAGTTGAGATCGCCAACCAGCATCAGTGGCGCGACGGCTCTTTGAGCACATATAAGGGCTTCTAAGCTCGCACATGTGCCCCTGTAGCACTCTAGCTGCTCAATGGTCCCGCAAAAATAAGGCATGTAACACCCAACAATGGTTAGGTACGGTAGCCCGCAGCTGCTTAGTCGTACCGCCAGAAGCCGAGGGTCCTCAGACTGCAGTTGCGAGAACGTGAATTGGCCAGCTCGCCTGCAAATCATGGCCGTGCCCCGTGTCGGCGCCCCTCACCAGCACCGGGCGGCACATCCATGGTGAAAGTCTGAAAGACCTGGATGTCCTCCACGCCGTAGCTGCAGAGCACCTCGCCCAGTAAGGTGGCTTCAGCGCGGGAAACCCATGTCTCTGAGAGGTAGAGTACGTCTAAATCTCCCAATAGGTCAGCAATATAGACAACAGCACTCATAAACCCCTCGCAGTTGTACCCCCAGTGTGAAGCTGGCAGGTGCTTTGGCGGGCCCCGGCCGTTGGCCCTGCCGTCCAGTTAATTGCCAAACCAGCGCCCGTTATCGTTGACGTCGGTGGCGGCTGGGAGCACTGCTGCGCCTGAGGTCGCGACTGGTCGCCGGTCGAACTCCTGCCGGCTCGGGAGACTCGGCTAGCTCTCGGCGCGAAAGAGGCACGTCTGGACCTGGTCCTGCCCTCGCCATGGTTGCTCGCCTCTCTCCTGTTGCTGTAGCTGCTGCTGTTGAGGCACCAGGGGTTGGGGCTGTTGCTGCTGCTGCGGCGCTTGCTGGGGCTGGTATTGTGGCGGATGGAGAGGCAGTTGAGGTGCCTGCCAGTCCTGAGGCCGCTCCAGCCACTGCGGATGGAGTTGCTGCTGATCCCCGTGCAGCTTCTGCCACTGGTGCGCTTGATGCTGCCCCTGTTGCTGCTGCCGCGCCTGCCGCATCGGTTGTTGCATCCACGGCGCCTGAGGCTGCTCCAGCCACTGCGACTGGAGATGTTGTCGAGGCTCCTGTTGCTGATGCTGCCACTGGTGCGCTTGCTGCTGCCATAGCTGCTGCTGCCTCGCCTGCGGCATCTGTTGTTGCCTCCACGATTCTTGGCGCAGCAGTTGGCGGCCTTGCTGTCGCGCAAACTGCTTCTGGTGCTGCTGCTTCGGGCGCAGTCGTTGTTTCTGCTGCTGCTACTGCTGGTTCCGCCCCTGTGGTCGTTGCTGCTGCTGATCTTGATGGGCGGGTTCAGAGGGGCGTTTTACGGACGTCTCGTGGATGAGTTGCCGACTTCTATTCTCCGTTCTCCGCACTTGGAGGCCGAGTGGCCAGTTAGCCGGATCGAGGGCAGCACTTTCATCACGGTTGTCAGCGGTGAAGAGGAATGATTTACCTCTGGCTTCGCCGCTGAGCTCGAGTTTTTGGAACACATTTAGATTGCGCACGACGCTGGACACAACTCTGTGCATAGTACTGTCCGGAGTGTCCGGGTGGACGCCTTCCAAGATGAACGTGGCCGGCACGGAAGCCGGCGGCACGACTCTGATGTCGGTCGCATCGCCGGGGCCGATATCAGCAGACACGGCGATGTCTCGGCGGCCTGGGCCTGGTTGAGTGGTGCTCCGTCGAGACACGGGCGCCCCAGGAGGCGGAACAGCGTCCGGTCGTCCACGATTCGCACGCGGCGGCCGTCTACACTGGGAATGCGCCGTCGGCTCATAGTTGTCACTATCACTGTCTTCACAGCCCGTATCAGGACTGGGGCCAGCGCGATGCTGCATCTGTGACATTATTGCTCCAGCGAGACGGTCAATATCTAGAGTGCGAGCCATCTCAGCGGCAAAGCCAATCGTTGTGGTGACAGGCCGGCCCTGATATAGCCTTTCGGCATGGTGATCTTCCGTAGCGAGCGCCGATCCGGGATGGGGCGATGAGGAGACATGCGCAGGCACAGTAGCTGCGGTAACTCCGGTGAAATGAGGAGCCATGCTTACCTCCTATGAGGAGCCAGGAGCCAGGCCTCCGAGCAGGGCTCGAGCCTGTCCCCGCGGGCTCGCCAGCAGTAGGGCGGACATCTTGACTCACGGTGAGGTCAGCTGGCTCGGAGAAGCGGTCACTTCCGTTTGTGGCGATTCGGGATGCTGGGATGTCTGCCACCGCTGTCGCTGTTGCGTGCCCGAGAGCGGTTCGGTCTGCTGTAGCGGAAGCAGCAGAGGTCGCTGGGGCGGTCCCGCCGCCACCCAGGCTGTCGTCGTGAGCGGCGCGCCCTCCAGATTGGCGATGCGGACTTGCTGGGCCGCGAGCACCGCCTTCATTTTTGCGTCCGAAGCTCGAAGTTCTTGAATACGGACAATCAATTTAATCGATCGTGGTTAAACAAAAACACACAACCTTTTCGCTTCAATCATATCGTCATTAAAGTGAGTGTTCAGTTTGCAATTCCAAAGCGGTTTCAACTAATTTACTATGTAATATTCTATTCTAACTTCATCAAACTTCAGTGGTTTCGTTTGGCCTAAAGATGCAATAGACTGGTCCGCTGCCATTCGAACACTGATGTACAGAACTCCACACGTGGTGTAGGGGCAGATAGCAGATCACAATCCTTAAACTGCGTATATTTGCAACTCACACCCAGCGCACACTGCTCACAAGTTGATTCCGCTTGCCGAGTACAATCGCTGAACTACACAAATAACTCGTCTTCCTTTGGTTGGCTTTTGGACCAAGCACCGTATCCGTTTGGGACCAAGGCGCTAATTGGAACTTTTATCCTACTCCGAGGGGGTATTGGGGGTCGGGTCAATTTTTTTTAGAGGTTCCGCCTAGAGATTTGAACCCCGGTCCTGGTTCCTGGCACAGGGAGCTCATCGCGGCGCCAGATTGCCACCCAAAATAATACTCTATGTAGCTATGTGCTCAGTACTCACTACACAAACTAGCGGGGACACGTGCTGACAAAATACCGCTAGCATTGCTCACAGGAATTATCGTTTCCTATGACGTCACTCGTAGAAGAGGGCGAACACGGTGGCCACTGCGAGCAGATCCTGGTTTTCGAACACGGTCTTCATGCAGCGGTCCTTCTCTGGGTCCCAGACGCAGCGGCTGATGGCTCGAACCGACTGACCTATGTTGTCCATCACCATCACCTGACGGTCACATCACACTGACGTCACTACACAGACTGACGGACTGCCCTATGTTGTCCATCACCATCACCTGGCGGTCACATCACACTGACGTCACTACACAGATTGACGGCCTGACCTCTGTTGTCCATCACCATCATCTGCCGTTCACATCACACTGACGTCACTACACAGATTGACGGCCTGACCTCTGTTGTCCATCACCATCATCTGACGTTCACATTACACTGACGTCACTACACAGACTGACGGCCTGACCTCTGTTGTCCATCACTATCACCTGACGTTCACGTCACACTGACGTCACTACACAGACTGACAGTCTGACCTCTGTTGTCCATCACCATCATCTGACGTTCACATCACACTGACGTCACTACACAGATTGACGGCCTGACCTCTGTTGTCCATAACCATCATCTGACGTTCACATTACACTGACGTCACTACACAGACTGACGGCCTGGCCTCTGTTGTCCATCACTATCACCTGACGTTCACATCACACTGACGTCACTACACAGACTTACGATCTGACCTCTGTTGTCCATCACCATCATCTGACGGTCACATCACACTGACGTCACTACACATACTGACCGACTGGCCTCTGTTGTCCATCACCATCACCTGACGTTCACATCACACTGACGTCACTACACAGACTGACGGACTGACCTCTGTTGTCCATCGCCATCACCTGACGTTCACATCACACTGACGTCACTACACAGACTGACGGCCTGACCTCTGTTGTCCATCACCATCATCTGACGTTCACATCACACTGACGTCACTACACAGACTGACAGACGTGATGTGATAGTGATGGACTCTGTTGTCCATCACTATCACCTGACGAATATATATTGACGTCACTACACTATATGGTGCACACTACTTCACAACACTACACAAACTAACATTTGCGACACATACCTGTAGCTAGAGTGATAGGCAAATCGTAGCACGTTCTTATCTCTAATTGCGTGAAAGAGGTAACATTTTTACTTAAATCTTTAGTTATTCAATCAGACGTTCAGTTAGCAATCACCAGTTCCGGCAATTCGGTCCTAAACCAAACAATAATGCACACATATTGTGTAATCATTAATTTAATCGATATAAGCACGACGAATACAAATATAGGAATCAAGACACCAATGTAAATTTGCTACTCGTACCTGCACAACCAGTCTGACCCGTGACGACACCAGCCCGATCGTCTCGTCCTTGATCTCATCCGCCGCGTCCACGGCCAGCCGCCTAGCCTCTTCCGCGTTATAACTGAACATAATAGAGTGTACGTTAACACAATGATAGGCTATTGGTAACCATTTTTGGCACATTTGATGGCAAATGCTGCATTTTTCTATATAGAGTACTTGGTCCGCGTGATATTACAGTCAGTAACCACATGTAAATGTTTTACAAAAGCACACACCAAATCAGGTTATTCGTTGCAAATGCACACCTATATTCAGTGATGAACCACAAGAAGTGATTCATATGTTGAAGCATATTTGTATTGTATTGGTGAAATAACATGGTAAAGTTGCTGAAAATACTTATTATAGTCATTCGATAAGCATTTATATGAGTTATAAAACGTTATCTGTTTATCTTTCTCCGAGTGTTTATCACAGAACCTTGACGTTTTCTACTTAGATTATTGAATGATTTTGCACAACCCTGATTTCCTTCAAAACAGCTTGTGGTGGTCAAAGAGTTCTTTATTATATATTCTTTATTAGAGTTCTTTATTTTGCTCTTGAGTGGAGGTGGTCCCCTGCATCCTTTGCGCGTTTAATTAAATATAAAATACAACAAGATTAGTTATTTTGTCATTCAGCTAACATTTATTTTCTTGGTATTAATCTATGCTAATTAGAGCTCGAACGATAGCAAAGTTGAAGTCATAATACGTTCGAACTTAAACTGTCACGCCATGCCACAAGTTTGCTGAAAACCGTAAACATATCGAAATCGGGATGGCTATGCAAGGATATTATATCGGTGAAGGTCTCATGTATATTATCGTACCCACCTTTTCCCACCGAAGAGTTTCTTCAGGACTCGCTGCGCCACTCTCTCGATGGACTCAGGGACTGTCGGCCGGTCCATGTCCATGTCGTACGAGCGCTCATGGCGCTGGCGCTTCTGAAGCTGGTAATCTTCCAGCTCGTGTGGTACGTCTCTGTGCGTGATTTCCACCACCGTGCTGAGGTCCTTGTCCCTTCCCATGGCTCAGTTTGTGTAAGATCCTGGCAGTGCTCTTTGGAGACGGTACTGTTCTGATGTTTATACTATATTAAAACTGGTCTTAAATGGTGTATAACGTCTGAATAGGCAGCGTTTGAGGTAGATTCTCAGTTGATACCATAGATGAATGTGGATGCTGTGGATGCATGTGATTGTCACAGATGAATAGCACAATTTTGTTTTCTCATTGTCATCTCGTGCAATGACGTCTGAGTAAGTTCCCTGTCGTGTTGTATGCAAAATACATTAACGCTCTTTAAAGGCTGGCTTCGGACTAGCGGCCAAAGAGTCGAGCATGATGCTTTGTACAAACTACTTACAAAATGGGCACATACACGTTGGACACTCAAATGGCTACTTCCACGTCTTACCTAACCAATAGCATGGTTAGGTTGAAATGTTGCGCTACAATGCGATGAAATTCACGAAGTGACTTTCATCGGCTTTTCATTTACGGTATAAGTATGATTTAATACTTCAGTATCCGGCTTTGGTTTTTGGAATGCACATGTACTGAACATCTTTCTAGCCATTTACACTTCGCATGGTTCTCCTTTCTTTCCCTTCATTTCTCTCCGTTGTCGTCGAAGAGGAACTTCATGATAACTTGTATTTGCTTCCAGCATCAACTGTCTTCAACTGGTGCACCTCGGTACTGTGGTCGGCTGCAGCCAACATATCACAGATAAAATCCTTACATGGCCAAAAATGCCTATGGCATATCGCATTACACACACGAAGTAACATATTTCCACACATGATTCGTACGCTGTTACGGATAAAACAGACTAAAAATGGATGCAGTCCGATCGAAATGAATTGCTCAGGGTTTGGATCCTTGGCTTCAGTCTGTCCGTCCACAAACATGTGTTATAGAATCCACTTGGACTTGCACAAACGCATATTCTACTAAATTTAATTCGTTTTGGAAGCAATGCATGTACCTATAATGTATTTAGGACAGATTCACATCCATTATTTTTCATAAATATGGGGCATCAATATGCAAACATGCATGCATATTGTAGCAGTACATGGTGGTTTAATGATTCACGTATGAATCGTTGAATCACACATCGTCAATAAATCCTATCCAATCCAGACAAAAGGATTCAGCAACCAAGCAAACCAACCCAAACACAATGGATCACCTTGAGCCATTTGCAAGTTTCGACAAACCCAGTTAACTTTACCATTTCAGGGCATACCTCTGTCATTTACGATACATGTGTTCTGGAAGTTTTGTTGCTCACATTATACCGTTGCTGAGAATTGATTGCGGTGGACGAGCTGTCGCAGTACGGCTCAACAATCGATCGGACATGAAAGGTAGAAATCTAGGATCGTCAAAGTATCCCTCAAGGTTGTTCATCACCGCATCATCCTTCCCCGCGAATGCAATTGCTCTAGCCGCAATAGAAGCTGCTTTCTGAGCGCAGTGTGAACACTGCCTCCGCCAGTGCGTAAAATTCTCAGAGGACCCCCGGAGCGCGTGTTAACTAACGCTGGGCTCTTCCGAGTAATGCCTACTTTTCTCCAGCCTGGCTGTTCACCATCAAACAGCGGTGCTGTTGCGCTGTCGTTCACCTCCCTGTTGTACGTTTCTTTGCTTTCCGATCCCAGGCCGATCGTTTCTCTGCTTTCCGATCCCAGGCCGATCATTTCTCTGCTTTCCGATCCCAGGCCGATCGTTTCTTTGCTGTCCGATCCCAGGCCGATTGTTTCTCTGCTTTCCGATCCCAGGCCGATCGTTGCTCTGCTTTCCGATCCCAGGCCGATCGTTTATTTGCTTTCCGATCCCAGGCCGATCGTTTCTCTGCTTTCCGATCCCAGGCCGATCGTTTCTCTGCTTTCCGATCCCAGGCCGATCGTTTATTTGCTTTCCGATCCCAGGCCGATCGTTTCTAAGCTGTCTGGTTCTCTGCTGACAGCTCCTATGCTGTCCCCTTCCCTGTTGTCTATGTTCTTGTTGTTAACTTCCCTGTTGCTGATTTCCCTGTTGTTCATTTCCCTGTTGTTCATTTCCCTGTTGTTCATTTCCCTGATGTTCATTTCACTGTTGTTCATTTCCCTGTTGTTAATTTCCCTGTTGTTTACTTCCCTCATGTTTATTTTCCTGATGTTCCTTTCCCTGCTGGTAACTTCCTGCTGCTCACTTCTTTGTTGTTGGTTTCCCTACTTTTGACTTCTCTGGCGTTCTATTCTATGCTCTTCGCTTCCCTGTTGTTTACTTCTTTGCTGTCCGTTGATTTCCTGTCTACTTCCCTGCTGTCCATGTCCTTGTTGTCCGTTTCCTTGTTGTCCATTTCCTTGTTGTCCATTTCCTTGCTTGCCGCTTTCTTGCTCTCCACTTCCTTCCTGACCGTTTCCTTTCTGTCCGTTTCCTTGCTGTTTGTTTTCTTGCTGTTTGTTTTCTTGCTGTCTGTTTTCTTGCTGACAGTTTCTTTGCTCTCCGTTTCCCTACTGTCCGTTCCCTTGACGTTTACTTCCCAGCTGTTTGTTTTCCGGTTGTACTGCCTGCTTTACATCACTTCTTCCGCCATGCGGTTGGCTATTTGGCGCGTCCTGGAACTTCTTGGCCGTAATCCTGGAGAGCTTTTAACTTTGGAGGTTGCTGGACTGAGGTTGTTGGCCGCTTGCGATGTATATGTACTCGATCACCCTGGGAACCACCTCCCTAAAACGAAAACAAAGAAAGGCTTGACTACACGTTATTCTTAAAGCATTTGATTCTAGCCATCACAGAATAGGTGAATTGCACAGTTGGGGACTTTCGAATGAAGCTCAATGGCAGTATCCGACCTTGCCATCTGAAGCAAATGTTGAGGTAATTTACATTTTTTAACGCAATAACTCTTTTACAAAATCTGTCAAAATTGTACGGCCAAACAATGTTAAGGGGTGATTGCCCCACCTTGCATAAGGATATGACAAATGTCTTCTCCGGTCTACACATGTACCAAACAAATACAACCACGATCACTGTGAAGTTACCCTCGTCAGTGACTATGTCCCCGCTGTGGCTGGGCAGTTACACTCGTCAGTGGCTGTGCCCCGCTGTGGCTGGGCAGTTACCCTCGTCAGTGACTGTGCCCCGCTGTGGCTGGGCAGTTACTCTCGTCAGTGACTGTGC
Source organism: Chirona hameri (assembly GCA_036785665.1). NCBI lineage: Eukaryota > Metazoa > Arthropoda > Thecostraca > Balanomorpha > Balanidae > Chirona > Chirona hameri. The sequence continues at coordinate 199,360 of JAXIVJ010000526.1, forward strand.
CCCGCTGTGGCTGGGCAGTTACCCTCGTCAGTGACTGTGCCCCGCTGTGGCTGGGCAGTTACTCTCGTCAGTGACTGTGCCCCGCTCTGACCGGGCAGTTACCCTCGTCAGTGACTGTGCCCCGCTGTGGCTGGGCAGTTACTTTCGTCAGTGACTGTGCTGCCCCCCTGTGACCGGGCAGCTACCCTCGTCAGTGACTGTGTCCCCCTGTGACTGGGCAGTTACCCTCGTCAGTGACTGCCCCCTGTGACTGGGCAGTTGCCCTCGTCAGTGACTGTGCTGCCCCCTGTGACCGGGCAGTTACCCTCGTCAGTGACTGTGCCCTGCTGTGGCTGGGCAGTTACACTCGTCAGTGGCTGTGCCCCGCTGTGACCGGGCAGTTACCCTCGTCAGTGACTGTGCCCCGCTGTGGCTGGGCAGTTACCCTCGTCAGTGACTGTGTCCCGCTGTGACCGGGCAGTTACCCTCGTCAGTGACTGTGCCCCACTGTGGCTGGGCAGTTACCCTCGTCAGTGACTGTACCCCGCTGTGACTGGGCAGTTACACTTGTCAGTGACTGTGCTGCCCCCCTGTGACCGGGCAGTTACCCTCGCCAGTGACTGTGCTGCCCCCACTGTGGCTGGGCAGTTACCCTCGTCAGTGACTGTGCCCCGCTGTGACCGGGCAGTTACCCTCGTCAGTGACAGTGCCCCGCTGTGACTGGGCAGTTACCCTCGTCAGTGACTGTGCTGCCCCCCCCCTGTGACCGGGCAGTTACCCTCGTCAGTGACTGTGCCCCGCTGTGGCTGGGCAGTTACTCTCGTCAGTGACTGTGCTGCCCCCTGTGACCGGGCAGTTACCCTCGTCAGTGACTGTGCCCCGCTGTGACTGGGCAGTTACCCTCGTCAGTGACTGTGCTGCCCCCCCCCCCCCCCCTGTGACCGGGCAGTTACTCTCGTCAGTGACTGTGCTCCGCTGTGACCGGGCAATTACACTCGTCAGTGACTGTGCTGCCCCGCTGTGACTGTGGGAAGTTACCCTCGTCAGTGACTGTGCCCCGCTGTGGCTGGGCAGTTACTCTCGTCAGTGACTGTGCTGCCCCCTGTGACCGGGCAGTTACCCTCGTCAGTGACTGTGCTGCCCCCTGTGACCGGGCAGTTACCCTCGTCAGTGACTGTGCCCCGCTGTGGCTGGGCAGTTACCCTCGTCAGTGACTGTGCCCCACTGTGGCTGGGCAGTTACACTCGTCAGTGGCTGTGCCCCGCTGTGACCGGGCAGTTACCCTCGTCAGTGACTGTGCTGCCCCCACTGTGGCTGTGCAGTTACCCTCGTCAGTGACTGTGCTGCCCCCACTGTGGCTGGGCAGTTACCCTCGCCAGTGCTGTGACCGGGCAGTTACCCTCGTCAGTGACTGTGCTGCCCCCACTGTGGCTGGGCAGTTACCCTCGTCAGTGACTGTGCTGCCCCCACTGTGGCTGGGCAGTTACCCTCGTCAGTGACTGTGCTGCCCCCACTGTGGCTGGGCAGTTACCCTCGTCAGTGACTGTGCTGCCCCCACTGTGGCTGGGCAGTTACCCTCGCCAGTGCTGTGACTGGGCAGTTACCCTCGTCAGTGACTGTGCTGCCCCCCCCCCTGTGACCGGGAAGTTACCCTCGTCAGTGACTGTGTCCCGCTGTGACCGGGCAGTTACCCTCGTCAGTGACTGTGCTGCCCCCTGTGACCGGGCAGTTACCCTCGTCAGTGACTGTGCTGCCCCCACTGTGGCTGGGCAGTTACCCTCGTCAGTGACTGTGCTGCCCCCACTGTGGCTGGGCAGTTACCCTCGCCAGTGCTGTGACTGGGCAGTTACCCTCGTCAGTGACTGTGCCCCGCTGTGGCTGGGCAGTTACCCTCGTTAGTGACTGTGCTGCCCCCGCTCTGACCGGGCAGTTACACTCGTCAGTGACTGTGCTGCCCCCGCTCTGACCGGGCAGTTACCCTCGTCAGTGACTGTGCTGCCCCCTGTGACCGGGCAGTTACCCTCGTCAGTGCTGTGACTGGGCAGTTGCCCTCGTCAGTGACTGTGCTGCCCCCTGTGACCGGGCAGTTACCCTCGCCAGTGACTGTGCCCCGCTGTGACCGGGCAGTTACACTCGTCAGTGACTGTGCCCCGCTGTGACCGGGCAGTTACCCTCGTCAGTGACTGTGCTGCCCCCGCTCTGACCGGGCAGTTACACTCGTCAGTGACTGTGCTGCCCCCGCTCTGACCGGGCAGTTACTCTCGTCAGTGACTGTGCCCCGCTGTGGCTGGGCAGTTACTCTCGTCAGTGACTGTGCCCCCCTGTGACTGGGCAGTTACCCTCGTCAGTGACTGTGCCCCGCTGTGACCGGGCAGTTACACTCGTCAGTGACTGTGCCCCGCTGTGACCGGGCAGTTACCCTCGTCAGTGACTGTGCTGCCCCCGCTCTGACCGGGCAGTTACACTCGTCAGTGACTGTGCTGCCCCCGCTCTGACCGGGCAGTTACTCTCGTCAGTGACTGTGCCCCGCTGTGGCTGGGCAGTTACTCTCGTCAGTGACTGTGCCCCGCTGTGGCTGGGCAGTTACTCTCGTCAGTGACTGTGCCCCGCTGTGGCTGGGCAGTTACCCTCGTCAGTGACTGTGCCCCGCTGTGACCGGGCAGTTACCCTCGTCATTGACTGTGCCCCGCTGTGACCGGGCAGTTACCCTCGTCAGTGACTGTGCTGCCCCCGCTCTGACCGGGCAGTTACTCTCGTCAGTGACTGTGCCCCGCTGTGACCGGGCAGTTACCCTCGTCAGTGACTGTGCCCCGCTGTGACCGGGCAGTTACACTCGTCAGTGACTGTGCCCCGCTGTGACCGGGCAGTTACCCTCGTCAGTGACTGTGCTGCCCCCGCTCTGACCGGGCAGTTACTCTCGTCAGTGACTGTGCCCCGCTGTGACCGGGCAGTTACCCTCGTCAGTGACTGTGCTGTCCCGCTCTGACCGGGCAGTTACACTCGTCAGTGACTGTGCCCCGCTGTGACCGGGCAGTTACCCTCGTCAGTGACTGTGCTGCCCCCGCTCTGACCGGGCAGTTACTCTCGTCAGTGACTGTGCCCCGCTGTGGCTGGGCAGTTACCCTCGTCAGTGACTGTGTTGCCCCCGCTCTGACCGGGCAGTTACTCTCGTCAGTGACTGTGCCCCGCTGTGACCGGGCAGTTACCCTCGTCAGTGACTGTGCTGTCCCGCTCTGACCGGGCAGTTACACTCGTCAGTGACTGTGCCCCGCTGTGACCGGGCAGTTACCCTCGTCAGTGACTGTGCTGCCCCCGCTCTGACCGGGCAGTTACTCTCGTCAGTGACTGTGCCCCGCTGTGGCTGGGCAGTTACTCTCGTCAGTGACTGTGCCCCGCTGTGGCTGGGCAGTTACTCTCGTCAGTGACTGTGCCCCGCTGTGGCTGGGCAGTTACCCTCGTCAGTGACTGTGCCCCGCTGTGACCGGGCAGTTACCCTCGTCATTGACTGTGCCCCACTGTGGCTGGGCAGTTACCCTCGTCAGTGACTGTACCCCGCTGTGACTGGGCAGTTACACTTGTCAGTGACTGTGCTGCCCCCAGTGTGGCTGGGCAGTTACCCTCGTCAGTGACTGTGCTGCCCACGCTGTGGCTGGGCAGTTACCTTCGTCAGTGCTGTGACTGGGCAGTTAGCCTCGTCAGTGACTGTGCCCCGCTGTGGCTGGGCAGTTACCCTCGTCAGTGGCTGTGCCCCGCTGTGACCGGGCAGTTACCCTCGTCAGTGACTGTGCTGCCCCCGCTGTGGCTGGGCAGTTACCCTCGTCAGTGACTGTGCCCCACTCTGACCGGGCAGTTACCCTCGTCAGTGCTGTGACTGGGCAGTTACCCTCGTCAGTGACTGTGCCCCGCTGTGGCTGGGAAGTTACCCTTGTCAGTGACTGTGCCCCACTCTGACCGGGCAGTTACCCTCGTCAGTGCTGTGGCTGGGCAGTTACCCTCGTCAGTGCTGTGACTGGGCAGTTACCCTCGTCAGTGACTGTGCTGTTCCACTGTGACCGGGAAGTTACCCTCGTCAGTGACTGTGCCCCGCTGTGACTGGGCAGTTGCCCTCGTCAGTGACTGTGCTGTTCCACTGTGACCGGGAAGTTACCCTCGTCAGTGACTGTGCTGTTCCACTGTGACCGGGAAGTTACCCTCGTCAGTGACTGTGCTGTTCCACTGTGACCGGGAAGTTACCCTCGTCAGTGACTGTGCTGCCCCCTGTGACCGGGCAGTTACCCTCGTCAGTGACTGTGCACCGCTGTGACCGGGCAGTTACCCTCGTCAGTGACTGTGCTGCCCCCTGTGACCGGGCAGTTACCCTCGTCAGTGCTGTGACTGGGCAGTTGCCCTCGTCAGTGACTGTGCTGCCCCCTGTGACCGGGCAGTTACCCTCGTCAGTGTTGTGACTGGGCAGTTACCCTCGTCAGTGACTGTGACCGGGAAGTTACCCTCGTCAGTGACTGTGCCCCGCTGTGGCTGGGCAGTTACCCTCGTCAGTGACTGTGCTGCCCCCTGTGACCGGGCAGTTACCCTCGTCAGTGCTGTGACTGGGCAGTTGCCCTCGTCAGTGACTGTGCTGCCCCCTGTGACCGGGCAGTTACCCTCGTCAGTGACTGTGCCCGGGAAGTTACCCTCGTCAGTGACTGTGCCCCGCTGTGGCTGGGCAGTTACTCTCGTCAGTGACTGTGCTGCCCCCTGTGACCGGGCAGTTACCCTCGTCAGTGACTGTGACCGGGAAGTTACCCTCGTCAGTGACTGTGCCCCGCTGTGGCTGGGCAGTTACTCTCGTCAGTGACTGTGCTGCCCCCTGTGACCGGGCAGTTACCCTTGTCAGTGACTGCCCCGCTGTGACCGGGCAGTTACCCTCGTCAGTGCTGTGACCGGGCAGTTACCCTCGTCAGTGCTGTGACTGGGCAGTTACCCTCGTCAGTGACTGTGCTGTTCCACTGTGACCGGGAAGTTACCCTCGTCAGTGACTGTGCCCCGCTGTGACTGGGCAGTTGCCCTCGTCAGTGACTGTGCCCCGCTGTGACCGGGCAGTTACCCTCGTCAGTGACTGTGCTGTCCCACTGTGACCGGGCAGTTACCCTCGTCAGTGACTGTGCCCCCCTGTGACTGGGCAGTTGCCCTCGTCAGTGACTGTGCCCCGCTGTGACTGGGCAGTTGCCCTCGTCAGTGACTGTGCCCCGCTGTGACCGGGCAGTTACCCTCGTCAGTGACTGTGCTGTTCCACTGTGACCGGGAAGTTACCCTCGTCAGTGACTGTGCTGTCCCACTGTGACCGGGCAGTTACCCTCGTCAGTGACTGTGCCCCGCTGTGGCTGGGCAGTTACCCTCGTCAGTGACTGTGCTGCCCCCTGTGACCGGGCAGTTACCCTCGTCAGTGCTGTGACTGGGCAGTTGCCCTCGTCAGTGACTGTGCTGCCCCCTGTGACCGGGCAGTTACCCTCGTCAGTGACTGTGCCCCGCTGTGGCTGGGCAGTTACTCTCGTCAGTGACTGTGCCCCACTGTGGCTGGGCAGTTACCCTCGTCAGTGACTGTGCCCTGCTGTGGCTGGGCAGTTACACTCGTCAGTGACTGTGCCCCGCTGTGGCTGGGCAGTTACACTCGTCAGTGGCTGTGCCCCGCTGTGACCGGGCAGTTACCCTCGTCAGTGACTGTGCCCCGCTGTGGCTGGGCAGTTACCCTCGTCAGTGATTGTGCTGCCCCCTGTGACCGGGCAGTTACCCTCGTCAGTGCTGTGACTGGGCAGTTGCCCTCGTCAGTGACTGTGCTGCCCCCTGTGACCGGGCAGTTACCCTCGTCAGTGACTGTGCCCCGCTGTGGCTGGGCAGTTACTCTCGTCAGTGACTGTGCCCCACTGTGGCTGGGCAGTTACCCTCGTCAGTGACTGTGCCCTGCTGTGGCTGGGCAGTTGCCCTCGTCAGTGACTGTGCTGCCCCCTGTGACCGGGCAGTTACCCTCGTCAGTGACTGTGCCCCGCTGTGGCTGGGCAGTTACCCTCGTCAGTGACTGTGCTGCCCCCTGTGACCGGGCAGTTACCCTCGTCAGTGCTGTGACTGGGCAGTTGCCCTCGTCAGTGACTGTGCTGCCCCCTGTGACCGGGCAGTTACCCTCGTCAGTGACTGTGCCCTGCTGTGGCTGGGCAGTTACTCTCGTCAGTGACTGTGCTGCCCCCTGTGACCGGGCAGTTACCCTCGTTAGTGACTGTGCCCCGCTGTGACTGGGCAGTTACCCTCGTCAGTGACTGCCCCCTGTGACCGGGCAGTTACCCTCGTCAGTGACTGTGCCCCGCTGTGGCTGGGCAGTTACCCTCGTCAGTGGCTGTGCCCCGCTGTGACTGGGCAGTTACCCTCGTCAGTGACTGTGCTGCCCCCCCCCCCCTGTGACCGGGCAGTTACCCTCGTCAGTGACTGTGCCCCACTGTGACCGGGCAGTTACTCTCGTCAGTGACTGTGCTGCCCCCTGTGACCGGGCAGTTACCCTTGTCAGTGACTGCCCCGCTGTGACCGGGCAGTTACCCTCGTCAGTGCTGTGACCGGGCAGTTACCCTCGTCAGTGACTGTGCCCCACTGTGACCGGGCAGTTACCCTCGTCAGTGACTGTGCCCCGCTGTGACCGGGCAGTTACCCTTGTCAGTGCTGTGACTGGGCAGTTACCCTCGTCAGTGACTGTGCCCCACTGTGACCGGGCAGTTACCCTCGTCAGTGACTGTGCCCCGCTGTGACCGGGCAGTTACCCTCGTCAGTGCTGTGACTGGGCAGTTGCCCTCGTCAGTGACTGTGCTGTTCCACTGTGACCGGGAAGTTACCCTCGTCAGTGACTGTGCTGCCCCAGCTCTGACCGGGCAGTTACCCTCGTCAGTGACTGTGCTGCCCCCGCTCTGACCGGGCAGTTACACTCGTCAGTGACTGTGCTGCCCCCTGTGACCGGGCAGTTACCCTCGTCAGTGACTGTGCTGCCCCCGCTCTGACCGGGCAGTTACTCTCGTCAGTGACTGTGCCCCGCTGTGGCTGGGCAGTTACTCTCGTCAGTGACTGTGCCCCGCTCTGACCGGGCAGTTACACTCGTCAGTGACTGTGCCCCGCTGTGACCGGGCAGTTACCCTCGTCAGTGCTGTGACTGGGCAGTTGCCCTCGTCAGTGACTGTGCTGTTCCACTGTGACCGGGAAGTTACCCTCGTCAGTGCTGTGACTGGGCAGTTGCCCTCGTCAGTGACTGTGCTGTTCCACTGTGACCGGGAAGTTACCCTCGTCAGTGCTGTGACTGGGCAGTTGCCCTCGTCAGTGACTGTGCTGTTCCACTGTGACCGGGCAGTTACCCTCGTCAGTGACTGTGCCCCGCTCTGACCGGGCAGTTACACTCGTCAGTGACTGTGCCCCCCTGTGACTGGGCAGTTACCCTCGTCAGTGACTGTGCCCCACTGTGACCGGGAAGTTACCCTCGTCAGTGACTGTGCCCAGCTGTGACCGCGGGCAGTTACCCGCTGATGATGGTCTGTAGCCTCTCTCCGATGTCGTTCTGCACCCGAGCCCATACCTCCCTCCACACAGAGTGGCGGAAGTGCAGAAGAGTCAGCTGGCGCAGGGCCTCAACTGCGAACAGCGACAGAACAGGGGACGTACAGGTGGCGCTGTGAGCGGCACTCGCTCAGCGATGTTTTACATGTCACCCCATTTAGCGTCGAAAACTGTTGAACATGACGCTACCTTGGCGCCATTTCCGGAACGATGAACCGTGGTGAACCGTGTTGAACCGTGGTGAACCGTGGTGAACGATGGACCGTGGCGAACTTATGATTCTCCCTGTGACAACCAGACTTGTCAATGATTCATATTTGTCATGAATCGATTCACAGTGATTCACGGACCATAATGAATGATTCAATCATGATTCAATCACTCAACATTACCGTAATGAATGATTCAATCATGATTCAATCACTCAACATTACCATAATGAATGATTCAATCATGACTCAATCACTCAACATTAACATAATGAATGATTCAATCTTGATTCAATCACTCAACGCTAAAGAGAAGTGTCGACTCCTTTGTCTAACTCCTTTGATTTTGAATGTGCGACTCTAAGATTTTATGAGCGTGATAAGGTGGCTATGCTCTACCTGTGTGCCATTTTTCATGCAAACCAGAATAGTCTGCTGTTTGACCTTAAACATATGACCTGCTCTAAATCCTTTGATTTTGAATGTGCGACTCTAAGATTTCATGAGCGTGATAAGGAGGTTATGTTCTACCAGTGTGCTAATTTCCATGCAAATCGGAATAGTCCGCTGTTTGACCTTAAACCTATCTGACCTGCTCTAACTCCTTTGATTTTGAATGTGCTACTCTAAGATTTTACCAGAATGATCACTAGGTCTGTGTGTGTTCCAATTTTGAAGCTAATCCAAATAGTCCGCGAATGTGTTTCCGAATGTGAATGTGAATGTGAACCAATTTGACACGCGTGTTGTTTATTTTGATTATAAAATGATATTTATAATATGCATTATAATTGCAAATTCCAAGTTCCAAAAGAATTAATGACTTTACGTTTCGCCTTTTTAAGCGAATAGAGCATTTATTTTGATTTTCCATTAGGTATTATTTTTTATAAAGCATGATGTGGAATAAAGCGGCGCCGATGCGACAATGATATTTGGGACATCATGCAAATATTTGTTTATGATTTAGTTTTTGATATGGTATAGCCTAGAAATTAGGAAAAGGTGGGTACCTTTTGATAATTTTACGTGTGAAAAATGTGTGCGTTTACTGTGTGGTTTATGAATCAAAGTATGAGTTAGTTACCTTTTCTAAGTATTTAGATGCCTACCCCTAACCCTACCAGTACCAAGGTATGTACCTAGTTAGGGCTGATTGAACAGTGGCTTTGTGCCCACTGGAGTGGACACAAAGCCTCGTTTTCTTCATGCATATATGAATTACAGGCTACAGCTCAGGACACAGAGCTCAGATAATTGGCCATTAAGTCCACAGGGTACAGATAAATGCTGGGCCGCTGACATATTTTTTGGACAGTTTATGCTGCTCGACCAAAAAATAATGATTCTTTGAGCAATGAATGATTCAATCAGCCTATTTTATCTGTATGAATTATTCAATCAGTGACTCACAACAGGTTTGCGCATGAGGTGAATCGATTCATGAGTCATTCATTTGAAATAAGAATGATTCAATCAAAAGTAGTCGATTCACATTGAATCATTGACAAGTCTGGTGACAACATCTGCAAAGTTATGTGTGTTGTCCGTCCGTGAAGTTAGCCACAGTTACAGCAACATTTTCAGCGTCAGTCACCAAGTTTTACGTCATTTTGCACAAGGTTAAATCGAACTTCCTGTTTACAAAAATCAGATCCTTTTTGCCCTACACGTCTCTTTCAAGGTAACATTTAAGGCCAAAGGACGGTGAAAGCTGTAACGCCAAGAGTTACCGTCCGATCGCGACAAAAATGGTCTTGAACGATTCCCCGTGCCCTTTTCAAGGAGGACAAGAATTTCCAGAGATATGCCCTGTGACTTTCAATGCCAAATTCAAGGTAAAAAGATGGGGAACGCTGTAGATCCCTAAGTTACCGTCCGACCGCGACAAAAATGGTATAAAACGACTCACAGTGCCCAGTTCCAGAATGTCAAGAATTTCCAGAGTTGTGCACCGTGACCTTCAAGGTCAAATTCATGGTCAAAGGACGGGGAACGCTGTAGTGTCCAAAGTTAACGTCCGATCGCGACCAAAATGGTCTCAAACGATTTTCCGTGCACAATTCCAGGATAACAATACTTTTCAGAGTTGTTGCCGAGATCGGACGGTAATTTTGGGCGCTACAGCGTTCCCCGTCCTTTTACCTTGAATGTGACCTTGAAGGTCACGGCACACAACTGCAAATTATTGTCATCCTGAAACTGGGCACGGGGAGTCGTTCGAGGCTATTTTGAAGTGATCGGACGGTAACCTTTGGCGCTACAGCGTTCCCCGTCATTTGGCCTTGAAGCTTACCTGGAAGGAGGTTCGATTTGACCTTGGAACAAAATGGCGTAAAATCGTTGAGACCGACGCTGAAAACGTTTCTTTGGCTGTGTCTAACTTCACGGTCATTGTGTGCGAGGGTATTGCAAGTTTTATGATAAGGTAAACTAAGAACGAGCCTATAATGAAAAGAGCATGTTTGCATGATTTTCGAAGCATACGCGTGTTGTTTCAGCAAACCAATAGTGCACTTCATAGCCCACCGAAAACAAACTACAGTCTTCGGGAATTGCACGATTAATTTGTTCGAAAGTGGCAACTCCCTAAGCATCTCTTCACGTCAGTCTTATACGTTAGGGTGACCCCTTTTGTACGCTTTTTCCGAAAACCTTTGCTCCATAAGTCTCAAATGATGTATTCGAGGGTGCTGATCACGAATCTGGCATTTATTTTTGAAAATTCGAAAATTTTACGATAGCAGTAATCGATTGAAAATTCGTAATTTTGAGATTTTTTGACATTTTTTGCCGAAAAGGGGGCATAATTTTTTAATGGGTAGCGTTTATGTTTATGTTACGTCGCTCACAGGTAATGAAGAACAATCATTTTGGAGCAGATCAGCGCCAAGAGAGCACCTCTAAGTGGTTTCAAAGTCGTACAATTTTGATTTTTGTACGACCCGGTTTACTGAATTCCAAGTAATAGCCTTGCGGTGTATTGTTTATATCGTGACTGATCGTTGGCATACATTACATCGCATGCATCTAGGTATAAGAAACACCTACTTCTAAGGAAGCGCTACTTCGTAAGAACTGTAGGAGGCTGACTCTCAGTTTAAGACACTGCATGCGGTCTTTCTACAGTGTTTTCTTTTTAAGGTGAAGGTTTGAGTCGCCTTTTGAAGATGAGGAAGGAGGGTTTCAAAATCGTGCGAGCTGTATTTTGTCCGATCCAGTTTGGTGTTCCAAAGTGACAGCCCTGTTGTGAAAATACCGTGCCTGATCATCGACGTTCATTACATCGCATGGCTGTCTGAAGAGCTTGCCATGGAAGAGGCGCAACTTCGTAAGAAACTGAAGGAAGCTGATCCTCAGCTGGAGATACTGCCATGTGATCTTTCTGACAACGTGCTTCCCACTATTGGGGATGTTTTGGGTCGACTTTTGAAGATGAGAATAGAGAAGGTACACGAGAAAAAGGTGTTGGAAAAATTTGTTTCTATCAAGTCTTGTATGACGGCGGTGGCGATGGAGGTGCTGGCGATATGGGAAAAGGCGTCCATTCCTGCACAGCGCCGTGACGTTGTGGAAAAACGCATTTCCGCGCTGTGGGATCAGAAAGTGGCCCTACGAAAAATGAAGCTAACGCAGAGCACTTGCTCTGAAAGGATGCGCATCGATGCATCCGCTCTATTTGACGTCTCAAAAGTTGGCCAGCCACCTGAGCTCGAAGAAGACAGAAAATTCCTTGAAGATCAGAGAGGCCCACGGCGGCAGAGGATTGGTGACCTGGATGCGGAGACGACTCAACACTGGGGAAGAAGGGAGACCAGGAAAGTGGCTGCCGCTGCTGCTGCCAAGCTTCGCGTTACGAGGAAATGTAAGCAGTGCGGGGGGATATTTCGTTTCTGTGCGTTGTGTTTCTGATAATCGTAGTTGCATGAAACAAATTCGACAGTGTGCAGTTTTCAGAGATTGTAAATGTTTTTTAGTTTGATCGATTTTCAGTGCTTAATAAAGAAGCCATAAAACTGAATCGCTGTTATTTTACAGGTACGGAAGAAAGCACCAGCAGGAATACACCAACGGACAGCAGCAGCGGCATCACAGAGCAATGTCTTCCTGAACGACCCGCGAAAAAGTCAGCTAAGCGGCACATCACAATGGTCAAATCTGAAGATGACACCGACACAACTGTGAAGAACGACGTTGATGACGATGACTACGTGCCATCTGAGCGACAACGTCGAAAAACCAGCACAAGTCGGCAAGACCCGGTGGATCTGGTAGGGGTCGCAGAAGCACTCGACAGCGGCGCTGTCGGCGCCCGGAAGGGAGCCAAAATACTGACGGCACTGTCTGTGGCCTTGAAAGGATCTTCTTCGGACAATGTCATCACAAAGAAGAAAGTACAAACTGCTTTGGATAAGAGCAGGATGGAGAAGCTGAACATGGTGACGGATGCTGCTGCAGGCTGCACAGCAGTGTTCTGCGACGGAAGAGACGATCAGTCGAGATCTGGAGGAGGCAAAGTGCATAACGTCAGTGTCAACATGGAGCCAGGTGATGTGTTTATAGGGCATTTCTCCTGTGGCAACGGGCACTCCGGTCGTGAAGTGGCAAAGAAGTTGAAGGAGTTCCTGGAGGCACGCGGCGTTGACCTGGGAAGCATCAAGTTCATCGGGGGTGACGGCACCGCTCAAGTGACCGGATTCAAGAACGGCTGGATGGCTCATTTTGAAGCTCTGCTCGGGAGGCCACTCGGACGCATTGTCTGTCTCTGCCACCAGGCGGAACTTCCATATCGGGCGCTCTTCCATTGGATTGATGGGAGATCCACTGGACCAGGAACCTTCGCTGGCCCAATCGGAAAGTGCCTTGCGGGAGATGTGCACTCGCAGGAAGTCGTGAAGTTTCCCGTCATTCAGTGCGACGATTTTCCAGCGATGTCTCCAGAGACGGAGAAAGCCCTCAGCAACGACATGAAGCTGCTGTACAGGTGCGCGAAGGCCGTGGTCACCGGCGATGCAGGTGATGTGGCGCACCTGCGCCATGACAACCTGCGTATGTCACGCTGGTACACAGCACAGAGCAGGGTGCTGCGCTATTACATGACGCAGGCCGAGCCAACACCAGGGCTGGCGACTCTGGCACGGTACGTTGTGTGTGTATACGTACCTGTCGTCATGCAAATCAAGCAGAGGCCAGATGCTGTACACGCGCCTGTCCACATGTATGACTCTCTTCGTCGTCAGAGGGAGAACTTCACGGGGGAAGCACTGGAAGTCATCATGAAGAACATGAAGCGCAACACCTTTATGGTACACGCGGAGAACATGCTCCTGGGGATGCTTGGTGACGACGACGCTGCCGTTCGATCAGAGGCAGTAGACCTCATCCAGGTCATTCGAAGCACCAAGACCAACACTGAAGAGGACAGCGGCCAGCAGGTTCGACTGTTTCGTGCCCCAGTGATTGACACAGAGGCGCAAAAATACACAGATCTGGTGGACGTTCGATCACTTGTCAAGAAAGGCGCTGACGTTGAACCCCCGTTCACCAAGAACAAGGAAGCCGCAGAGATAGAGCGACTCTAGGATGACCGATTACAAACCGGCGTGCCATCACACACACAGTCCACTGAACGTGCGGTAAAACTCACTACCGAAGCCACTGCAGCTGTCAGCGGGGTAGAGCGCCAGGACGGCCTGTCCCTCAATAAGAGGGCCTTTAGAAGCCGGCACAGTGGCCAGGTTACTAAAAAGCGTTTCTGATTATCGAGCAGGTAGGGTGTCTGCGATCGGTGTGATATTTCTACTGATGTGATCCTTAGTCGGTGACTAGTCCCGTGAGGCTGTTGTGACCAGTTCTTGTCGGATACAGTGGTTGTGATACGATTGTGATGTGATTGTTATGTGATTATGCTTGTGATTTGTTCGCAAAAAAAACTAGCCAAACGTAAAAAGGGTTTCAATTACATAACTGAGAACATTCAATCGTCTCCAAAACAAACAAGCAAAAAATCATTTTTTTTCCACACAAACCACAGAATCGTGATCAGCGCAATCGATTACATCTGATAAAACTGATATAGAAAATATATTCAGCAAAAAACGTTCAAAAGGGGTCACCCAACGATATATAAATCACAGGGATATCTGGAATTCAGTTAACAGGGTCGTACAAAAATCAAAATTGTACGACTTTGAAACCACTTAGAGGTGCTTTCTTGGCGCTGATCTGCTCCAAAATGATTGTTCTTCATTACCTGTGAGCGACGTAACATAAACATAAACGCTACCCATTAAAAAATTATGCCCCCTTTTCGGCAAGAAATGTCAAAAAATCTCAAAATTTTGAATTTTCAATCGATTACTGCTATCGTAAAATTTTCGAATTTTCAAAAATAAATGCCAGATTCGTGATCAGCACCCTCGAATACATCATTTGAGACTTATGGAGCAAAGGTTTTCGGAAAAAGCGTACAAAAGGGGTCACCCTAAATTACGTGTCTCAGATCTCCAGGCTCACTCACTGTCCTCCCGCTCCAGCCAGGAGAGGAACTGCAGTCTGGTCGCCATCTTTGTCTCCTCGTGATCCAGGGTGAACAGCAGATCGGTAGTGTAGAATCGCACCTTCTGCAGATCAGGAATCAGAGATCCCCAAACCTCTGTCTCTAGGCGCATCGAAACGGAGTCTGCCGGCAGCGACAGTCACAGTCGATACTCCCTGTCGGCCACTGCCCACTTTCCACCCAGAATAACTACTTTTTGCAAAGAGTCACTGTTTTTACCCGGAATAACTGCTCCTTACCCAGAAAACTGCTTGTTCCCAGAATAACTACATTTAAATAGTTTACGGGCAGTATTACCATTAATTTCTGGTTCACTATGCAAACGTTCTCTATGCCTTGTATCGCGTCGTTGGCATGTGATGTTTAGAGGCATTGTGCTGGTAAATATTTACCTACCAGTTAAATCCAAAACCAAGATATCTCTTAGATCTCTCCAAGACTGATGAAAGAACAAGGCTTGGACACCGTTGGGATGAATATCAGCGTTCACGTCAGGAGATGAACGGATGGAGATGCTCATGAGAGGATACTCACAGTCGCGGCCAGGAGATACACAATACACATAGTTTGCATCAAGTGATGACTTACCGAGGTCGACCCAGACACGGGTCGGGGCCCGGTGGGTGATGACTTACCCAGGTCGACCCAGACACGGGTCGGGGCCTGGTGGGTGATGACTTACCGAGGTCGACCCAGACACGGGTCGGGGCCCGGTGGGTGATGACTTACCCAGGTCGACCCAGACACGGGTCGGGGCCCGGTGGGTGATGATTTACCCAGGTCGACCCAGACACGGGTCGGGGCCCGGTGGGTGATGACTTACCCAGGTCGGGACCCGGTGGGTGATGACTTACCCAGGTCGACCCAGACACGGGTCGGGCCCGGTGGGTGATGACTTACCCAGGTCGACTCAGACACGGGTCGGGACCCGGTGGGTGATGACTTACCCAGGTCGGGGCCCGGTGGGTGATGACTAACCCAGGTCGGGGCCCGGTGGGTGATGACTTACCCAGGTCGACTCAGACACGGGTCGGGACCCGGTGGGTGATGACTTACCCAGGTCGGGGCCCGGTGGGTGATGACTAACCCAGGTCGGGGCCCGGTGGGTGATGACTTACCCAGGTCGACTCAGACACGGGTCGGGCCCGGTGGGTGATGACTTACCCAGGTCGACTCAGACACGGGTCGGGGCCCGGTGGGTGATGACTTACCCAGGTCGGGGCCCGGTGGGTGATGACTTACCCAGGTCGACCCAGACACGGGTCGGGCCCGGTGGGTGATGACTAACCCAGGTCGGGGCCCGGTGGGTGATGACTAACCCAGGTCGGGGCCCGGTGGGTGATGACTTACCCAGGTCGACCAAGACACGGGTCGGGCCCGGTGGGTGATGACTAACCCAGGTCGACTCAGACACGGGTCGGGACCCGGTGGGTGATGACTTACCCAGGTCGACCCAGACACGGGTCGGGACCCGGTGGGTGATGACTTACCCAGGTCGGGACCCGGTGGGTGATGACTTACTCAGGTCGACCCAGACACGGGTCGGGGCCCGGTGGGTGATGACTTACCCAGGTCGACCCAGACACGGGTCGGGGCCCGGTGGGTGATGACTTACCCAGGTCGACCCAGACACGGGTCGGGGCCCGGTGGGTGATGACTTACCCAGGTCGGGACCCGGTTGGTGATGACTTACCCAGGTCGACCAAGACACGGGTCGGGGCCCGGTGGGTGATGACTTACCCAGGTCGACCAAGACACGGGTCGGGACCCGGTGGGTGATGACTTACCCAGGTCGGGACCCGGTTGGTGATGACTTACCCAGGTCGACCAAGACACGGGTCGGGGCCCGGTGGGTGATGACTTACCCAGGTCGACCAAGACACGGGTCGGGGCCTGGTGGGTGATGACTAACCCAGGTCGGGGCCCGGTGGGTGATGACTTACTCAGGTCGACCCAGACACGGGTCGGGACCCGGTGGGTGATGACTTACCCAGGTCTACCCAGACACGGGTCGGGACCCGGTGGGTGATGACTTACCCAGGTCTACCCAGACACGGGTCGGGGCCCGGTGGGTGATGACTTACCCAGGTCTACCCAGACACGGGTCGGGGCCCGGTGGGTGATGACTTACCCAGGTCTACCCAGACACGGGTCGGGGCCCGGTGGGTGATGACTTACCCAGGTCTACCCAGACACGGGTCGGGGCCCGGTGGGTGATGACTTACCCAGGTCGACCCAGGCACGGGTCGGGGCCCGGTGGGTGATGACTTACCCAGATCGACCCAGACACGGGTCGGGACCCGGTGGGTGATGACTTACCCAGGTCGGGACCCGGTGGGTGATGACTTACCCAGGTCGACCCAGACACGGGTCGGGACCCGGTGGGTGATGACTTACCCAGGTCGGGGCCCGGTGGGTGATGACTTACCCAGGTCGGGACCCGGTGGGTGATGACTTACCCAGGTCGACCCAGACACGGGTCGGGGCCCGGTGGGTAACGGTGCCGTTCCGGGCCCATGAGTGGTACACCAGGTCCACAGCCAGTCGCCACACGGGTGAAAGCCAGGTGGTGTTGATCGCCAGCTTCTCCCGCACAATCCCGCGCTCATTCGCCTTTATTTTCGCTGTGCTGTGTGAGGATGACATGTTGTTATCGTAGGCACTTTTACGAGTTTTGCGATTCCCTACTTTTACAA
Organism: Chirona hameri; assembly: GCA_036785665.1. Classification (NCBI taxonomy): domain Eukaryota; kingdom Metazoa; phylum Arthropoda; class Thecostraca; order Balanomorpha; family Balanidae; genus Chirona; species Chirona hameri. Next base: position 216,363 of record JAXIVJ010000526.1, read on the forward strand.
TTGTGATTCACGATTTCCTAATCAAGGTATTTTTTTAACGATTTCCTATTGATTGAACCTATAGCCAACCGGTAATGTTGTGGTCCAGGTCAGCGGCATCCAGGTCATCCTCGATTATATACGGGTAGTTACAGCCTACCGGTGCAGCCTGGCAGAAGCTGTGCCTTTTCAGGGGAGCGAACTTGTCCATTTGCATGTGCAACCAATAACCACATGCGGATGGAAGTTGCGGGTTATAGTATAAAATGTATTATAAATTCGGGTACTCATGCTATTATAAGACACAGTACCCATTGACAGTCTCAACGATTCTTGAAAACTCTATAGCTGAGCTTCTTGCTGAATGCCGTTCCATGCACGTGCGTTACTTTGAGGAAAATATCCTGTCAGGATCTTTTCCTTTCAGTAAATTCCTTTGACTAAATAGCGTGCTAACCTGACAGTGCTGACTTTATACTGGGAGAAGTTGTCGACCGTGGCTGAGACAGCGATCCATCCGAAGGAGGGCGATCCGCCACTGAGGCTCGACAGGTTCACCTTGAACGGCTCAACTACAGACATTCAGTGACTCAGTCACAATCAGTCAACTGCTGAGACTCGACAGGTTCACCTTGAACGGCTCAACTACAGACAGTCAGTGACTCAGTCACAATCAGTCCACTGCTGAGACTCGACAGGTTCACCTTGAACGGCTCAACTACAGACAGTCAGTGACTCAGTCACAATCAGTCAACTGCTGAGACTCGACAGGTTCACCTTGAACGGCTGAACTACAGACAGTCAGTGACTCAGTCACAATCAGTCAACTACTGAGGCTCGACAGGTTCACCTTGAACGGCTCAACTACAGACAGTCAGTGACTCAGTTACAATCAGTCAACCACTGAGGCTCGACAGGTTCACCTTGAACGGCTCAACACCAGACAGTCAGTGACTCAGTCACAATCAGTCAACCACTGAGGCTCGACAGGTTCACCTTGAACGGCTCAACTACAGACAGTCAGTGACTCAGTCACAATCAGTCAACTGCTGAGGCTCGACAGGTTCACCTTGAACGGCTCAACTACAGACAGTCAGTGACTCAGTTACAATCAGTCAACCACTGAGGCTCGACAGGTTCACCTTGAACGGCTCAACTACAGACAGTCAGTGACTCAGTTACAATCAGTCAACTGCTGAGGCTCGACAGGTTCACCTTGAACGGCTCAACTACAGACAGTCAGGGACTCAGTCACAATCAGTCAACTGCTGCAGTCAGTGACTCAGTTACAATCAGTCAACTGCTGCAGTCAGTGACTCAGTCACAATCAGTCAACTACTGAAGCTCGACAGGTTCACCTTGAACGGCTCAACTACAGACAGTCAGTGACTCAGTTACAATCAGTCAACTGCTGCAGTCAGTGACTCAGTTACAATCAGTCAACTGCTGCAGTCGGTGAATCAGTTACAATCAGTCAACTGCTGAAGTCGATTACTCAGTTACAATCAGTCAACTGCAGCAGTCGGTGACTGATTTACAATCAGTCAACTGCTGCCGTCAGTGACTCAATTACAATCAGTCAACTGCTGCAGTCGTTGACTGACTCCAGTACCATAAGTCTCTGAATTTGAGGTGGCCAAATTCAGGGATTTAAGGGACAAAGAGGTCAGGATTGTGTTCATGTTGTCAGAAATGATCGTATGAATACGACCAAATGAACGTCCTGCTCTAATAGCATGACAAATTATGACTTCATCCCCAAATCGCTGAATATGGCAACCAACAGTCACTAGTCAGTCACTCAATCACAATCGGCCACAATCAACTGTTACAATATGGTTCACTCAGTCAAGGTTGCGTGGGAGACAATCAGTCATAACCGGTCACTCAGCTAGAGTATGCCAACAGTGCTGCAGTAAGTCACTCAGTTTCAGCCAAAACCGCAGTCACACAACAGACATTACACGAAATGTGGTCTGTGAATGACAGCATATGCTGTACATGCGATCTGCAGGTATCCCACTTACCAGCCTGAAGCAGTGGCCGAGCGTTGGCGAAGGCAGCCTTGAAGCAGGTGTTCATATTCGGTCGCTCGCCGATACAGCTGGCAGAGTTCAGCTTCCTGGCTGCCGGCAGACGGCGCGGATTTGAGAGCTGGATACAGCTGGCTGCCGGCATACAGCGCGGATTATATATATATATATATATATATATATATATATATATATATATATATATATATATATATATATATATATATATATATATATATATATATATATATATATATATATATATATATATATATATATATATATATATATATATATATATATATATATATATATATATATATATATATATATATATATATATATATATATATATATATATATATATATATATATATATATATATATATATATATATATATATATATATATATATATATATATATATATATATATATATATATATATATATATATATATATATATATATATATATATATATATATATATATATATATATATATATATATATATATATATATATATATATATATATATATATATATATATATATATATATATATATATATATATATATATATATATATATATATATATATATATATATATATATATATATATATATATATATATATATATATATATATATATATATATATATATATATATATATATAT